>VDFB02114162.1:0-65649 GCA_007258455.2 Sequoia sempervirens
TTATTATTCTCCTCCTCAATCCTCTTTATGATTTCCCACATCCTTTTCCTTTGAAAAACTTCATTAGGTGTAAAGCAATTTCTTATTACATCTTTGTAATCCATTACATGGGTAATCCCATATTTAGTGAGAACTGTCTACTTTATAAAATTAATATTCCCTTGAGGATCAAAGACCCTTTCTCCTTGTGAATTAAATGAATACCACATCTTCAAATAGTTTTGCAGTTCGTTATGTGCAGGATCATCATGGAAAAAATGGGCCCTTAATGGTGCATGAGCACCTAGAGAGCATTAGGTAGCAATAGGTAAATTTGGAAGCCTAGGAAGAAATTTTGTGTCTTTACACTTTAAGGTCATGTTGACCATTTAATTTTTGTGCTAGAGGTGTTAGATCATGTTAGGAGGAAGGTGGATTAGTAACTCATGGTAGGAAGGATGATTTCCCAACTTGTTTTCACTAAGATCCACTAGGAGTTGGAAATAAAGCCAAAATGATGCATTTGTGCAATTTTGGCCTATTGAGGTGGTTAAGTCTAACCAAAGGGAAAAACAACCACTTTATGAACCTTTAAAAGGTGGACCTCGATTGGAAACTGAGGTTGGATTCATTGGAGTTTTATAATTAGCTTGAAAGCACAAAAACAATGATAGTTGAGTGTGTATTTTCTATTTTTTTGTTCTTGGTTCTGAATTAGTAGGTACATGGATTGATCTAGGCATTTTGGATAGATTAGAATGTAGTGTAATTCTCTTTGAAGCACTGGTTGGTATAGTAGTTAGTTGATTCTTCGTTTCCAAGTTCTTTTGTAAATACTTTGTTCTTTCTTCAATCTGTTGTTTTGACTGGTAAACTGTGGAAAAGATGGGGTTTTAGTTTACATTCCCACTATACTTAGAGTACGGCCTTGTGGGAAATGTGGCTAGGCCCCATGTATATACATAGATTAGGCTTAGGAGTCTGTAGGAGTCCAGGAACCATTGTGAAAGTCTTTTCCTAGGCGAGCTTGACTATGCTCGATTAGGAAAGATAGTGAAAACGAAGCACTAACGTTTCAGGGGTGTCAATTCCCTAGCAACCCAAGGAGTGTGGTTGATGTAGGAGGATTTATAAAGGTTTGGAAGGAAAGAAGAAACTCCACCAGTCCATTTGGTGGTTGAAAGAAGCAGACAAATCACTGTGCAGCCAGGAAATGGCCTAAAAAGCCCTAATTCCTACAAAAAGAGGGTTACACCTGTGTACAACCAGTGAAGGCCTAAAACCTCAAAAATATTGGAGAGGTAGGAAAATGAACCAGGGTCCCTTTTGGAATATTGTGAAGTTCTTTAGGAAGTTTGGGAGTTTAAGCCTACTTTCTCGGGTTAGGAGGCCAAATTGGGGCTCAAGGGCTACTAGGCCTTTTTAAACCCTAGAATAGGGTTTGGTGTGAGTGATGGAGAATTGGTGATTGGAGAATGATTAATAACCCTAGGGAGATGGTTTTGAAGCCATGTAAGTCATCACACACCCCTGATTCAAGTTAGTGAAGCTTTGGAGGTTTAGCTAGCCTTTAGGAAGATTAAGGGCTAAAGAGGGAATGGTAGAGAGAGCACCAAGATTGGCTTGGTTAGGGAAGTGGAGATGATATTAGGGGTGGCCAGGAGAACTAGGAGTGCCTAACAAGCATTAGGGCCTATAGGTTAATAAGGTGGAGAGTGACACCAAAGGGCTTGGCAAGGTGAGACCTAGAGCATGGGATAGTGAGTGTTCCATCCAACCCTACCCTATCAGATTGGTATTAGAGCAAGTTAAATATTTGGGAAGAATCTTGTATGTCTGAGGTTGAGTCTAGTGATTCTTCCACCATGGTGACAAATGCGGAGTTGGCCAAGATGGTTGAAGAGCAGGAGGAAGACAATGAACAATTGAGGGAAAAAATAGCCCAATTTGAGCAAGTAGTGAGGAGTGCACAATTTGAAGGAAGGATACCAAATCAAGAAGAGGTTGGAGAGGAAGAAAATACCCCTGAACCTAACCCTATTCTGAAAGAAGAGCCTTTCTTGAAGGCATTTAAGGCTTTGAGTGGAAAAGCACTTGAAGGCATACCACTATTTAGTGGAAAAATGGAAGCTAATTTAGTTGTTGATTGGATAGAGGGAATGGAAAACCATTTTGAATGTGATGGAGTCACTAAGGCATAGAAGGTAAAGGTGGCCAAGTCAAGACTAAGAGGTTCTTCCTTAACATGGTGGAAGTTCATTCAAATAGAGAGGGAAAAGGAAGGCAAGCAGCTTATAACTACTTGGAAGGGAATGGTTGCCAAAGTAAAAGAAGCATACATGCCAGATGACTATGAGATTAAGTTACACAAGAAAAGACAGAGCTTGAGGCAAAGAGACCAAGATGTAAACACTTACACTGAGGAGTTTCAAAATCTATGCATGAGGTCTAATGTGACAGAGGATGAGAGTCTCAAGGTGGCTAGATACCTTAACGGTTTGAAGTGGAACATTCAAGAGGAGGTGACTCTTCTAAGTCCCAAGACAGTACACCAATTCTATCAATTGGCCATAAATATTGAGCAAAGAAGCAATAGGAAGCAATACCAGGCTTCTAAGGGTAGAGGCAAAGGCAGAGATCAAAGAGATCAAAGAGGACAGTGAGGTGGCTACCAAGGTAGAGGCAATGACAAAAGAAACCAAGGAGAGTCTAAACTCACAGAGCATGGAGGAGAAAAATCTTCTAGAGGAGGTTATAACAGAGGTAGAGCACCTCAAGGTGGTTCAAATAGAGGAAGAGGAGTAGGTAGGAGCAATTCATACTTTGCAAATATGAAATGCTACCATTGTAGTCAAATAGGTAATCCTGCTTATAGGTGCCTGGAGAAAGCATCTTCATCAAGCAATGAGAAGAGAGTGATGGATTGTCTTGGATTAGCTCAGTACTTCACCAAGTTGGATATAAAGAGTGGATACCATTAGATTAGAATCAAGGATGGAGATGAGTGGAAGACAACTTTTAAGAAAAATGTTGGGATGTATGAGTGGAGAGTGATGCCATTTGGCCTCTCTAATGCCCCTAGCACATTCATGAGGTTCATGAATGAAGTTCTTAGAGACTTTATAGGGATATTTGTGGTGGTATACCTTGATGGAATCCTCATATTCAGCAAGACATCAGAAGAGCATTTAAAACATGTGGAGATGGTTCTTAAAAGGTTGCAAGAGGAGAAGTTGGTAATCAATCTAGAGAAGTGTGAGTTCTTTAAGCAAGAGCTTGTCTATCTGGGTTTTGTAGTGTCCAAAGAATAATTAAAGATGGATCCAAGCAAGGTTGAAGCCATCCTAAACTGGCCTAAAACAACCACAAGGACAGAGGTAAGAAGTTTTCATGGATTGGCTCAATTTTATAGGAAATTCATAAGGAACTTTAATGGTATATGTGCACCAGTTCTAGAGACAATCAAGGGTGGTTTAAAAGATAAGTTTGTGTGGACTCAAGAAGCTAAGAAAGGGTTTGAGAAACTGAAACAAGAGGTGGAAACTCAACCTATTCTCTTATTACCTTGTTTTGACAAATTGTTCACTGTTGAATGTGATGCAAGTGGAGTGGCAATAGTAGGAGTGCTAAGTCAAAAGGGCATACCTATAGCCTTCTTTAGTGAGAATCTCAATGAAGCAAAGAAGAAGTATTCAACCTATGACTTAGAACTTTATGCTTTGGTTCAGTCATTTAGGAAATGGAGGCATTACCTTCTACCCAAGGAGTTTGTAGTCTTTACTGACAATCAGGCACTTAGTTTTATCAACACTCAAGAGAAGTTGAGTAATAGGAATTTGAAATGGATGGAAAACATCCAAGCTTTTACCTTCACCATCAAGCACAAGAATGGATAGCTAAACAAAGTAGCAGATGCATTAAGTAGGAGATTGTTGACAGTGCAAGAGATACAGATCAAGAGCATTGGCATAGAGAGTTTCAAGGTTCTCTATGGGGAAGATGAAGACTTTTCAGAGGTCTACAAGGTATGTTCTAACTTTGAGAATCATTTCCATAGCCAATACTCAGAGTATACATTGCAAAGTGGGTTATTGTTTAAGGGAAATTAGTTATGTGTTCCAAGAGGGTCAATGAGGGAAAATCTGATTCAGGAAAAGCATAACAGTAGTCTTAGTGGACATTTTGGCATCAATAAGACTTTAGAACTAGTGCAAAGATTCTATTACTGGCCTAAGTTGGCAAGAGATGTTAGAAAGTATGTGGAAAAATGTGTTGTGTGTATGAAAGCTAAGGGAGGAGAGAGCAATGTTGGTCTATATCAACCCCTACCCATTCCTAATAGACCATGGGAGTGTGTGAGCATGGATTTTGTGGTAGGCCTTCCTAAGACCAAGAATGGTTTTGATAGTGTCTATGTAGTGGTAGACAAATTTAGTAAGATGAGTCATTTTATTCCTTGCAAAACTAGTCATGATGCAAGTTACATATCTCATCTTTTCTTCAAGGAAGTTGTAAGGATGCATGGATTGCCTTTGAGCATTGTTTCAGATAGGGATGTGAAGTTCATGAGTCACTTTTGGAAGACTCTATGGAGAAGGTTAGGTACCAACCTGTCTTTTGGATCAACTTACCATCCTCAGACCGATGGTCAAATAGAGGTGGTTAACAGGGTGCTAGGTAACCTTCTAAGGTGCCTAACCAAGGAGTATGAACAGACATTGGATATGGTTATCTCACAAGCTAAGTATGCTTATAATGACAGTGTACACCGAACCACAAGGAAGAGTCCTTTTGAAGTTGTGTATGGGATGCACCCAAGAGGCATATGTGAGCTCAAAGATCTTGGAGCTATGGAACAAAGAAGTGGACATGCAGAAGATTTTAGTCAGACCATGAAGGAGATTCAAGAGCAGGTAAAGAGGATAGTCACTGAGGCTACACAAAAATTGAAGGAGAAGGAAGATTTGTCAAGGAAAGATGTGTAATTTGTAGTAGGGGACTATGTCATGGTCCACCTTAACATGTCAAGGTTGCAAAAGGGAATTTCAACCAAGTTTCAAGTGAAAAGAGTAGGACCCTACAAGATATTGGCCAAGTATGGCAAGAATGCATACAAGGTGGAGTTACCTACCGATCTAGGAATCTCACCAGTGTTCAATGTAGTTGATTTGATCAAGTATAAGGGAACATTCATTGATGTGGATTGGAATAGTAAGGAGATCTTCAAGGACATTAGCAATGTATCCTTACCTAATCAAGACAAGCCCTAGGCAAAGAAGGTCTTGGAGTCAAGATTACAAAAGTCTACAGGGCATAAGGTGTAATTAGAGCACCTTATCAAGTGGAAGAACAAGCATGAATCAGAAGCCACATGGGTACAAGAAGATCAGTTCAAGGAGTTTGCTAGTGACCTATCATTGGTCTCTCCTTCCATTCCTTAGTGTTTGAGCTGAGAGGGGGAGAATGGTGCAGGAGCACCTAGAGAGTTTTAGGAAGCACTAGGCAAATTAGGAAGCCTAGGAAGAAATTTTGTGGCTTTACACTTTAAGGTCATGTTGACCATTTAATTTTTTTGTTAGAGGTATTAGATCATGTTAGGAGGAAGGTGGATCAGTAACTCATGGTAGTAAGGATGATTTCCCAACTTGTTTTCGCTAACATCCACTAGGAGTTGGAAATAAATCCAAAATGTTGCATTTGTGAAATGTTGGCCTATTGAGGTGGTTAAGTCTGACCAAAGGGAAAAGCGACCACTTTATGAACCTTTAAAAGGTGTACCTCGATTGGAAACTAAGGTTGGAATCATTGGAGTTTTGTAATTAGCTTGAAAGCAAGAAAACAGTGATAGTTGAATGTGTATTTTTAAAAAATTTGTTCTTGGTTCTGAATCAATGGGTATATGGATTGATCTAGGCATTTTGGATAGATTAGAATGTAGTGTAATTCTCTTTGAAGCACTGGTTGGTACAGCAGTTAGTTGATTCTTCATTTCCAAGTTCTTTTGTGAATACTTTGTTCTTTCTTCAATTTGATGTTTTGAGTGGAAAACTATGGAAAAGATGGGGTTTTAGTTTACATCCCCCCTGTACTTAGAGTACGGCCTTGTGGGAAATGTGGCTAGGCCCCATGTTTGTACATAGATTAGGCTTAGGAGTCTGTAGGAATCCAAGAAGCATGGTGAAAGTCTTTTCGTAGGCAAGCTTGACTATGCCTAGTTAGGAAAGACAGTGAAAACCAAGCACTAATGTTGCAGGGGTGTCAATTCCCTAGCAACCCAAGGAGTGTCATGGATGCAAGAGGCCTTAAAAAGGTTTGGCAGGAAAGAAGAGACTCCACCAGTCCATTTGGTGGTTGAAAGAAGTAGACAGATCACTGTACGGCCAAAAAATGGCCTAAAAAGCCCTAATTCCTACAAAAAGAGGGTTACACCTATGTACGGCCATTGAAGGCCTAAAACCTCAAAAATCTTGGAGAGGTAGGAAAATGAACTAGGGTCCCTTTTGGAAGATTGTGAAGGTATTTAGGAAGTTGAGGAGTTTAAGCCTATTTTCTCGGGTTAGGAGGCCTAATTGGGGCTCAAGGGCTACTAGGCCTTTTTAAACCCTATAATAGGGTTTGGTGTGAGTGATGGAGAATTGGTGATTGGGGAATGATCAAGAACCCTAGAGAGATGGTTTTGAAGCCATGTAAGTCATCACACACCCCTGCATCAAGTTAGTTAAGCTTTGGAGGTTTAGCTAGCCTTTAGAAAGATTAAGGGCTAAAGAGGGAATGGGAGAGAGAGCACCAACATTGGATTGGTTAGGGAAGTGGAGATGATAGTAGGGGTGGCCAGGAGAACCAGGGGTGCCTAAGAAGCATTAGGGCCTATAGGTTAAGAAGGTGGAGAGTGACACCAAAGGGTTTGCCAAGGTGAGACCTAGAGCATGGGATAGTGAGTGTTCCATCCAACCCTACCCTATTAGATTGGTATTAGAGAAAGTTAAATATTTAGGAAGAATCTTGTATGTCTGAGGTTGAGTCTAGTGATTCTTCCATCATGGTGAAAAATGCAGAGTTGCCCAAGATGGTTGAAGAGCAAGGGAAGACAATAAACAATTGAGGGAAAGAATAGGCCAAATTGAGCAAGCAATGAGGAGTGTGCAATTTGAAGGAAGGATACCAAAGGAAGAAGATGTTACAGAGGAATAAAAGACCCTTGAACCTGACCCTATTCTAAAAGAAGAGCCTTTGTTGAAGGCATTGAAGGCTTTGAGTGGAAAGTAACTTGAAGGCATACCACTATTTAGTGGAAAAATGGAAGCTGATTTAGTTGTTGATTGGATAGAGGGAATGGAAAACCATTTTGAATGTGATGGAGTCACTGAGGCATAGAAGGTAAAGGTGGCCAAGTCAAGACTAAGAGGTTCTACCTTGACATGGTGGAAGTTCATTCAGACAGAGAGGGAAAAGGAAGGCAAGTAGCCTATAACTACTTGGAAGGGAATGGTTGCCAAAGAAAAAGAAGCATACATTCCAGATGACTATGAGATTCAGTTACACAAGAAAAGACAGAGCTTGAGGCAAAGAGACCAAGATGTAAACACTTACACTGAGGAGTTTCAAAAACTTTGCATGAGGTCTAATGTGACAGAGGATGAGAGTCTCAAGGTGGCTATATACCTTAACGGTTTGAAGTGGAACATTCAAGAGGAGATGACTCTTCTAAGTCCCAAGACAGTACACCAATGCTATCAATTGGCAATAAAGATTGAGGAAAGAAGCAAGAGGAAGCAAGACCAGGCTTCTAAGGGCAGAGGCAAAGGTAGAGATCAAAGAGATCAAAGAGGATAGTGAGATGGCTACCAATGTAGAGGCAATGACCAAAGAAACTAAGGAGAGTCTAAAATCACAGAGCGTGGAGGAGAAACATCTTCTAGAGGAGGTTATAACAGAGGTAGAGGACCTCAAGGTGGTTCAAATAGAGGAAGAGGAGTAGGCAGAAGCAATCCATACTTTGCAAACATGAAATGCTACCATTGTAGTCAGGTAGGTCATCCTGCCTATAGGTGCCTGGAGAAAGAATCTTCATCAAGCAATGAGAAGAGAGTGGCTTATGCACAAGAGGACACCATGAGTCCTAAGTCATTTGAGGTCAGTCATATTGAATCTGAGGTAGGAGAGAATCTGATGTTCAATAGAGTTTTGATCAGACAACCAGTCAAGGAAGAACCAAAACAAAGGAGAGCTCTATTTAGAGTAAGGTGCAAGATACTTGGTAAAGTATGCAAGGTCATAGTAGATTCAGGTTCAAAAGACAATATTATCTCAGAGGAGATAGTAATGAAACTGAAATTGGAGAAGATACCCCACACTAACCCCTACAAGGTCACATGGCTAAACAAAGGGCAGAGTGTTTTAGTGAATGAGCAAGTAACAGTGTATTTTTCCATTGGAGGGTACAAGGACAAGTTAGTTTGTGATGTTTTACCCATGGATGCATGCCATCTACTATTGGAAAAACCATGGAAATATGACAGAGGTGTCATATATGATGGGAAAGAGAACACCATCTCATTCAAGAAGGATGGGAAGACTTTCAAGTTGCAGTCACTGTTAGAAGAAGAAGAAGGACTGTCAAAGACACCAAGCATCATGTTGAGTAGTGGGAATGAGTTCCTTAACAACCTACATAAAGGGGGTGAAGCATATGTGGTTGTGTTACAACCTAAAGAAGAAGACAAGGCTAACAAGATAGTCATACCCGGAGTAGTCCAAAAGTTGTTGGATCAGTTCAAGGTCATTGTTAGTGATGGTACACTTGCAACTTTACCTCCAAAGAGAGCCATTAGTCGTCAAATTGTCTTTATACCTAGAGCTTCATTACCAAACAAAGCAGCATACAAGCTTACACCAGATTAGAACCTAGAAGTAGCTAGGCAAGTGCAGGAGTTGTTGGATCAAGGATTGATTCAAAAGAGCATCAGCCCATGTGTAGTACCAGTGGTCTTAGCAACAAAGAAAGGAGGTAAGTGGAGATTATGCACTAATTCTAGAGCAATAAATAGAATCACCATCAGATATAGATTCCCTATCCCTAGGATTGAAGACTTGATGGATTGTCTTGAAGGAGCTCAGTACTTCACCAAGTTGGATCTCAAGAGTGGATACCATCAGATCAAAATCAAGGATGGAGATGAGTGGAAGATAGATTTTAAGACAAATGATGGGTTGTATGAGTGGACAGTGATGCCATTTGGCCTCTCTAATGCCCCTAGCACATTCATGAGGCTCATCAACGAAGTGCTTAGATACTTTACAAGGATATTTGTGGTGGTATACCTTGATGACATCCTCATATTCAGCAAGACATCAGAAGAGCATTTAAAACATGTGGAGATGGTTCTTAGAAGGTTGCAAGAGGAGAAGTTGGCAATCAATCTAGAGAAGTGTGAGTTCTTTAAGCAAGAGCTTGTCTATCTGGGTTTTGTAGTGTCCAAAGGATCATTGAAGATGGATCCAAGCAAGGTGGAAGCCATCCTAAACTGGCCTACACCAACCACAGGGACAAAGGTAAGAAGTTTTCATGGATTGGCTCAATTTTATAGGAAATTCATAAGGAACTTTAGTGGTATATGTGCACCAGTTCTAGAGACAATCAAGGGTGGTTTAAAAGCTAGGTTTGTGTGGACTCAAGAAGTTGCGAAAGGGTTTGAGAAACTGAAACAAGAGGTGGCAACTCAACCTATTCTCTTATTACCTAGTTTTCACAAATTGTTCACTATTGAATGTGATGCAAGTGGAGTGGCAGTAGGAGTGCTAAGTCAAGAGGATAGGCCTATAGCCTTCTTTAGTGAGAAGCTCAATGAAGCAAAGAAGTATTCAACCTATGACATAGAAATTTATGCTTTGGTTCAGTCATTTAGGAAATGGAGTCATTACCTTCTACCCAAGGAGTTTGTAGTCTTTATTGACAGTCAGGCACTTAGTTTTATCAAAACTCAAGAGAAGTTGAGTAATAGGCATTTGAAATGGATGGAATACATCCAAGCTTTTACCTTCACCATCAAGCACAAGAAGGGACAGCTAAACAAAGTAGCAGATGCATTAAGCAGGAGATTGTTGACAGTGCAAGAGATACAGATTAAGAGCATTGGCATAGAGAGTATCAAGGATCTCTATGGGGAAGATGAAGACTTTTCAGAGGTCTACAAGGTATGTTCTAACTTTGAGAATCATTTCCATAACCAATACTCAGAGTATACATTGCAATGTGGGTTATTGTTTAAGGGAAATCAGTTATGTGTTCCAAGAGGGTCAGTGAGGGAAAATATGATTTAGGAAAAACATAATGGTAGTCTTAGTGGACATTTTGGCATCAATAAGACTTTAAAACTAGTGCAAAGAGTCTATTACTGGCCTAAGTTGGCAAGAGATGTTAGAAAGTATGTGGAACAATGTGTTGTGTGTATGAAAGCTAAGGGAGGAGCTAGCAATGCTGGTCTATATCAAGCCCTACCCATTCCTAATAGACCATGGGAGTGTGTGAGCATGGATTTTGTGGTAAGCCTTCCTAAGACCAAGACTAGTTTTGACAGTTTCTATGTAGTGGTAGATAGATTTAGTAAGATGATTCATTTTATTCCCTGCAAAACTACTCATGATGCAAGTTACATAGCTCATCTTTTCTTCAAGGAAGTTGTAAGGATGCATGGATTTCCATTGAACATTGTTTCAAATAGGGATGTGAAGTTCATGAGTCACTTTTGGAAGACTCTATGGAGAAGGTTAGGTACCAACCTGTCTTTTGGATCAGCTTCCCATCCTCAGACCGATGGTCAAATAGAGGTTGTTAACAGGGTGCTAGGTAACCTTCTAAGGTGCCTAACCAAGGAGTATGGACAGACATGGGATATGGTTATCTCACAAGCTAAGTATGCTTATAATGACAGTGTAAACCAGACCACAAGGAAGAGTCCTTTTGAAGTTGTGTATGGGATGCACCCAAGAGGCATATGTGAGTTCAAAGATCTTGGAGCTATGGAACAAAGAAGTGGACATGCAGAAGATTTCAGTCAGACCATGAAGGAGATTTAAGAGCAGGTAAAGAGGACAGTCACTAAGGCTACAGAAAAATTGAAGGAGAAGGAAGATTTGTCAAGGAAGGATGTGCAATTTGCAGTAGGGGACTATGTCATGGTCCACCTTAATAAGTCAAGGTTGCAGAAGGGAATGTCAACCAAGTTGCAAATGAAAAGAGGACCCTACAAGATATTGGCCAAGTATGGCAAGAATGCATACAAGGTGGAGTTACCTACCGATCTAGGAATCTCACTATTGTTCAATGTAGCTGATTTGATCAAGTATAAGGGAACAATCAATGATGTGGATCAAAATAGTAAGGAGATCTTCATGGACATGAGTAATGTATCCTTACCTAATAAATACAAGCCCCAGGCAAAGGAGATCTTGGAGTCAAGAGTACAAAAGTCTACAAGGCACAAGGTGTATATGGAGCACCTTATCAAGTGGAAGAACAAGCATGAATTAGAAGCCACATGGGTACAAGAAGATTCAGCTCAATAAGTTTGGTATTGACCTATCATTGGTCTCTCCTTCCATTCCTTAGTGTTTGAGCTGAGAGGGGGAGAATGGTGCAGGAGCACCTAGAGAGCATTAGGTAGCACTAGGCAAATTTGGAAGCCTAGGAAGAAATTTTGTCTCTTTACACTTTAAGGTCATGCTGACCATTTAATTTTTGTGTTAGAGGTGTTAGATCATGTTAGGAGGAAGGTGGATCAGTAACTCATGGTAGGAAGGATGATTACCCAACTTGTTTTCACTAAGATCCACTAGGAGTTGGAAATAAAGCCAAAATGTTGCATTTGTGCAATTTTGACCTATTGAGGTGGTTAAGTCCAACCAAAGGGAAAAGCGACCACTTTATGAACCTTTAAAAGGTGGACCTCGATTGGAAACTAAGGTTGGATTCATTAGAGTTTTGTAATTAGCTTGAAAGCAAGAAAACATGATAGTTGAGTGTGTATTTTCTATTTTTTTGTTCTTGGTTCTGAATCAGTAGGTACATGGATTGATCTAGGAATTTTGGATAGATTAGAATGTAGTGGAATTCTCTTTGAAGCACTCATTGGTACAGTAGTTAGTTGATTCTTCATTTCCAAGTTCTTTTGTAAATACTTTGTTCTTTCTTCAATCTGTTGTTTTGACTGGTAAACTATGGAAAAGATGGGGTTTTAGTTTACATTCCCACTGTACTTAGAGTATGTCCTTGTGGGAAATGTGGCTAGGCCCCATTTTTGTACATTGATTAGGCTTAGGAGTCTGTAGGAGTCCAAGAATCATGGTGAAAGTCTTTTCCTAGCTGTGCTTGACTATACTTGGTTAGGAAAGACAGTGAAAAGCAAGCACGAATGTTGCAGGGGTGTCAATTCCCTAGCAACCCAAGGAGTGTGGTGGATGTAGGAGGCCTTACAAAGGTTTGGAAAGAAAGAAGAGACTACACTAGTCCATTTGGTGGTTGAAAGAAGCAGATAGATCACTGTGCAGCCAGAAAATGGCCTAAAAAGCCCTAATTCCTACAAAAAGAGGGTTACGCCTGTGTACGACCAGTGAAGGCCTAAAACCTCAAAAATCTTGGAGAGGTAGGAAAATGAACTAAGGCCCCTTTTGGAAGATTGTGAAGTTCTTTAGGAAGTTTGGCAATTTAAGCCTACTTTCTTGGGTTAGGAGGCCTAATTGGGGCTCAAGGGCTACTAGGCCTTTTTAAACGCCAGAATAGGGTTTGGTGTGAGTGATGGAGAATTAGTGATTAGGGAATGATCAAGAACCCTAGAGAGATGGTTTTGAAGCGATGTAAGTCATCACACACCCCTACATCAAGTTAGTGAAGCTTTGGAGGTTTAGCTAGCCTTTAAGAAGATTAAGGGCTAAAGAGGGAATGGTAGAGAGAGCACCAAGATTGGCTTGGTTAGGGAAGTGCAGGTGATAGTAGGGTTGGCCATGAGAACCAGGGGTGCCTAAGAAGCATTAGGGCCTATAGGTTAAGAAGGTGGAGAGTGACACCAAAGGGTTTGCCAAGGTGAGACCCAGAGCATGGGACAGTGAGTGTTCCGTCCAACCCTACCCTATCACTTAAGTAGCGAAAAAATTCACAAAAATCAGAGTTAGGGAACTTGGCATAAAAATTGGAATAAGTTATCTATACTATTTCAAAAATATCTAAGAATAGAATCTATAGAAAATTGAATGTAGTTTCTAAACTACTAGGTTTTTTTTTTTAAATCTATTTGGTGAAAATTTGAAATTTCAATGCAATAGTACTTAAATTTCAAGGAAAAAATAAGTAGGTGTCTGTCTCACCACTCTAATCACAATAAAATGGTAATATTTTTTTATAATATTTTAGATATAAGTAGAGGACTCATGTCCTGATGTGATTCATATTTTTTTGTAATTTTTTTCCAAGCAAATAATCAAATATGATTTTTTATTACAACTTTTAAAAAATATAAAAAATTGTATGTCTAACCGCCTTAACTTGGTCAAAACTTCATGAAATTCATTTCTATCTTTTTTAATCCTATAGTATGCAAAGCACATAATGTGACACATATTTTAGATTCAAAAAATGTGATACCTTTTGAAAGCTATAGATTTTTTCAATCAGCCTATCAATTAGGACTTTATTCGTAATTCAAATAGAAAATGAATAATAATTATTTATTAAATTCAAAGTAAAGCATAATTTATATTTGTGGAAAGTTGAGAATCTACTTTAAAACCCCTTTTCGTTTCATAAATTTTTGGTAAAAAAAATTCGTCAACCACATACCCTACACATACCCATCATATCGCTGCTTTTTAGCCCATCATGATCATGCACATACCCAACTCTTCAAGAGTGCCAAACCCTACAGATAGCTCCTCACATTTAGTTAGGTCAAGGAGGAATGTCCCCTTATTCTATCTTTTCATAACATCTTGCTCCATCCATAAAATTTTCCACATAAATTCTAAAAATGCAATTCAAATAGAAACAAATTTTGGTAAAACATGTGGGGCTTGAGGACACCCATACACCCTTATTACAATTTGGTCTACTAAGAAGAACCAATCACCAAAATTGTGAGTGTGTCCTTGCTTTGGCTTCAATGCTAAAGGTCTTAAATGATTTTATTAGGAAATCTTGGTGAAATGTGACCAAGAGTGGCCATGACCTTTACTACAAAATCATCTTGAACTATTACATAATCACTATTTTTACATCTACTATCCGAGATGTAACAACAGTTTTGTATAGGCAACCTATCCCCTTCATCATCAATCATTCCCAAACACATTCTTTTAGTCTATCTATTTTTGTTTTGGTGCAATATTAAATGACACAACAAAGAGTATTTCGTAAAAGTGATAGGAGCTAAGTTCTCTCTTACTTACAAAAATCCCTCATGTAGCCCTTTCTCAATTTTAGTAGCAAAGTCATACTCAATGTTGACTTCAATATTTTGTATCCTCATTGTCATCATCATGAGATAGGTTGGCATCCTCTCTTTAGCATCTATACCAAGTACTTGGCACAAAGAAAAATAAGTTCTTTTGAAATATACTTGGAAGTCTTCTATGGAAAATGGCTCACTTTAGGAGGGGGGGATAGGTATCCTCCTATTGTTTACACCTGTTTTCATGTGTAAAGGAAGTTCATCAATCTTGTAGGTTTTTCTCAATATCCTATAATCCTCCTCACTTATGTCCAAGTCGATCTTAGTGATAGCTTGCTTGTTTAACATAAATCAATCTATAATTGCTTCTTTAGTCAGTACCACTAATGGTGAACCATCTAGCATTCTTATAGTCCTGGTAGCTAAGTGATAATATTGGGCCAATACTTTAATATTCTCAACATCTACAAAGACATTTGGGACTATTAATTTGGCCAAATCTAAGGTCCAAGGATTCAAAACTAGAATCTTCTCATCCCTTTTTCATAAAAGTACCAAAATAGATCACACCCTGAGATAGGGATAATTGGGTCTCTACATCCATGGGTTGTATCTTTAAACAGCTTTTTAGATCCTTTGTCTACAAAATTAGGTAACACATCTAAAATGGATTGTTGCAAGGATCTCTTCTTTGATTTCAAAATTGTGGACTCTTCCTTTTTACTCGCAAGTTGACTTATTTTGGGTGGCATGATAAATAATTTACTCCTTGATTTTTTAAGTTTCTACTTGTAGAAGCAAATTTAGTTCTTATACACTTGCTATAGAGGTTTTTTGTGAACTTACCCGATGAAATAATAGCTACAAAGTTTTCCCGCTTGAACTCCCTTGCCTCCAATACGTTGAGATTTATGAATGATTGCTAAAATGTCTTTGAGTCCCAAGTAATATTTGCTACTAAGCTTGGTCCCCTCACTATTAATGTCAATTCGTGCAAAATATTTTAGAATCTACCCATATTTCCAGTTTGAATACGTGTCATTGATCTTGGGAAATCAAATAGTGTAATCACTTAATGCTTTGATAGCTTGTACTGTAGTACCACTTTGTAATTTAAAAACCATTGTGGGGTAGCATTAGTAGTACCACCACCCTGTGCACACCCCTATGGAATCCTGTGGGACGGCAGGTTAATTCTAGTGGTTGAGTGATTGCTCACCGCCATACTATAGTCTCATTGTTTACCCCTTGCAGGGTTGTGGTTTACTTTATTTGTTATTATGTTCTCACCGCCACCCCACGGTATTAACATTTGGTTGTCGTGGTATTTTAGTAAGCATTTGTACATTGACCTATATGTCCCACCATCCTATGCATACCTCTATTGACTATTGCGGTAGTGCAGTATTGGATTTTATTATTAATGCAATATTTTAGATATCATTTTATTGAAAATATTGAATAATTTTCTAATTTTGCAGTCTCTTAGTTTTAGTTTTTAGTGTCAATCAGACCTAAGAGATCATTTCTATTTTTGTAATGGGAAGGCTTAGTTCACCTTTAATGTTAAGATATTTATATATGTGTTATTAAACCATAGATGTTCATTATATGTTTGCATCTAGAAAACATATAGGACATACAAGAAATTATATTCTAACTAAACAAAATTAATTTCAAATTCTCAACCAAAGTAAGAAAATTAAGAAGAATGATTGAACCTAACTTTAAATGCACTTCAAATCAGTAGTGAATATCTCAAGTTTTGTAGACAACGTACTGGCATAATAATGATGATTACATTAAGAAACGTATCAGTTAAACAATAGTGAATAAGCATCCCTATACTTAGATCTTTATTAAATTCAATAATAAATTACACCATACATATAACCAAAATTTATGTGACAAGCTAACCTCTTAAGGTGACAAAACATCATCATAATCATCTACATTGCTAGCAAGATTGGAATCTTGATCATTCGCGTCTAAATTTGCTTGATTTTCTTCCTCATCCTCAGTTGTGACATGAAATACATTATGTCTCCCAATCTCTTCATTGGTAATCAAAATTTCTTCTTTAAACACTCCATCATTGTCTTCATCCACTTCTTCGAATGTTTCCAATAAATTAACATATTTCCCATTAGGTATTATATCAACAACTTTCATGAATTTTCATTTTGAAAAAGACTTCGTTTTAATGGCATATGACCATATTGGGCTTCTTACATCATCAATTAGAAATGATTAGTTAATTGGAAGAGAGGAAACATATGGCTCATCTATCTCTGATAAAAATTTTCTTGTATGTGCACACACAAATCCATACTCATCAAATTGTACTGTAGATGGTACGATCCACTTACATTTTAATAATATAGGACTACTTTCACCATAGTCCACTAGAATAATTTGTTGCATGTATCCAACATAAAATTTCTTCTCAGTTTCATGAAGAAATTCAGCACTAACAACACAATCACATTTTTTTTTTCCTTTGTCTTTTTCTTTCTCTTAAATAACTACCATAGGCCCACATTCCACTGAAACACATAGCCCATAAATGTGGATATTGTGAAAGCTCACTTTTTTCCATTTTTTATATCTTGACCTTCTTCTTTTGCATCATTGACTGGCTTAGCAATCCATTCTTCAAATTTTGGAAAAGAATCACCTCCAATCAAATCATCATGACATCTTGACTTTTAAGGTCGATGTTGCATCTAAGCTTGATTGTCTTCATATTTTCTACATAGAATATTAATGTACAAATAGTAAGATTGATAATATAAATGTGTAAATGCAATTGAGTAAATAAATTATTGTGAATTTTTTTTTACCTGTGCCACTTATTAAATGAAGATGTGTTTTAAAGAATATAGGCATGTATCACACTTCTTTCTTGATGTAATAGCTTGAAGTGACATCCATTTCCTTCTAACAATGCACCTACAACTTTGTCTTCTTTGTAATTGTCCTATACACACCGATTGACATTTTAAAAATCCTTCATATATTTCAGTGAAAAATCCCATGGCCTCTTGCATTGAATATCCCTTTTTCATTTTTTCCCTAGTACAAACAATTTTTTTCACAACCTTCATATATCGTTCTATAGGATACATTCATCTTGTTCTTCTCAGGCCATAATGCTTTAGTTCATATTGTATATGTATTAAAATATGCATATAAATTTTAAAGATTATTGGTGGAAATTCCCATTCCATTAGACAAGGGACTTCAAAAACCTCCTCCCGAAAACTATCAAAGTTTGAAGGATCTAATACATGTAAACTCATTCTCTTTAAGTTTAGGCCCAACCTTATAACTTCCAATATTGGCCCCTTTTCCAAACTTAATATATTTACCACAATAGGTAAGATATTCTCCATTATGACATGATAGTCATGGCTCTTGAGGCCTCTTAAGCCATTAATGTCAGTTTGGCTTCTAATACTACTACTTACATATCTAGTGGGAAAGCGAGTTTGAGACATCAACTGTAAAAATTGTGCATAGTGTTCCTTTGTTGAAACATAAGGAGCATTAGGTTTTCTATATTTTTATCATCATATTTTTCAACCCAAATATTTCAATGAATCTTTAGTTGTCAAAAGTCTTCACATTATGAAATAGTATCAAAAGCACCAAAAATAGTTTCTATAATATCATAGGCTATATTTTCTTAGTATGCATAAAGTCAACAATATGCTTAATGGCTATATCCTTAAAGTACATGGAAACTTATAGAATATTCAAAACCTTTTTACACTGCTTTCATTACATGGATCATATCTACTACCAGCAATCCCATCATTTTCAATAAATGATATTATTTTTTTTGTCCATTCTCAACAATGTAATCACCTATTATTAGCAATGGTGCTTCATGATTCTCTTCTTGACCATTGAACTATGTTTTTTGTTGACAATATGGATGATCCATTTTAAGGTAAGCATGATGTCCATAATAAATACACTTACAAAAAGTTCTTGAGTGCCTCACAAAATCGTTAAATTTGTAAGTAGGACATCTATGGTATCCATGAACAATGAGGATAGACAATGTGCCAAATGTAGGAAGATCATGAATCGTAAACAATAAGGAAGCTCATAAAGTGAATTTGATTGAATATTGACCATCCATTAAATATTAAATTGCTTCAATTCCTTTCCACAATTCCATTAGTTCATCATATAATAGCTCTAGATAAGCATCAATTGTATCTAAAGTCACATTTTTCTTTCTTGGTATAATCAATGATAGAATTAAGAAAAATGGTTTAGTTGCTAACCATGGAGGCAAGTTATAATTTATTAAAAATAATGGCCAAGTTGACCATTTATTACTTTGATATGAGAATGGTTTCACCCCATCTAGAACCAAACCCAACCTTATATTATGATGATCTTGAGATGATCTTGAGAAAAATCAAGCTATTTGTTATCAAATTCCATCCACATTTTACAATTAGGCACATGTCATTTTCAACCAGTGCTCTTATTTTGGGCATGCCATTGCATAAGTTCAACAATGTTTTTACACCTATACATTCATAGTAATTGTGGGATTATCGAAAAGTGGCGAAGAACCTTTCTAGGAACCACAACTAATTGCAACCCTTCTCTATACCTCACTTCATGACATTTCGGACATTCACTCTCACTTGCAAGATTCTTGTGAAATAATACACAACCATTCACATATGTGTGGATGTTTTCATACCCTAAGCCTAGCTTAGTGATTTACTTTCTACATTGACTTCATTTTGTTGGAAATGCGGAGTCAAGTGGTAACAACAAACTTAATAATGCCAATAATTGATCTACACTCTCATTTATCCAACCAAACACCACTTGCAAGTTAAGAATTTAAAGGATTGTTGTCAAACGACTTAACCTATAATTACCATACAAAGGCTTTGAATCATCCTCCATCAACTTGGCACGATCATCGTTTAGACCTTCATTCAACATTCTATCAACTTCAACCCCTTCATCTAACATTGTTTCCTTTTCATCTATGTTTGGTGCCACTTCATCTATGTTTGGTGCCACTTGATCTATGTTTGTTGCCTCTTCATCTCTCACACTCTACCATCCTATCATATCTTCATAATAATTGACATTCCGGGCTTCTACCACTATGCCCATATCTTATCATATGTTTATAAATCTAACTTATTTTTTTTACCTTTCCACCAAGACAGTCATTACATGGACATGAATATTTGTCCATATCACTCTCATCGGCTATTCTCTCATCAAATTCATGGTATTTCAACCTTCAACATTGATCCATTTGTAATGTTCTATACATAGCAACAAAAAAATGTAGACTAGTAAACAAAAATTGGTTATTTTAATTGAAAGGAATTTCCATAGCAATATAGTTAAAGGAAATTAAATAAAATAGATAGTTTAACTAATGAATTTTCAAAAATAAGTTTTTGTAGTTTATATTCAAATTGTTGATTACATTGCATTGCACATCTTTCAATCTCAAAGAATTGCCTCACAATGAATAACTAATAACTAGATGTTGATAGATGACAATTTCAATTACAATATAGTTTTTACAAAGTCAACCTAAGCAATTATGCAATTAATTAGTTCATTGCATAACTAATAACTAGGAGCAACTACCAATTGCATTTGCTTGTCATGGTATTCCATGAGCTAAAATTTCTTTAAGGCATTTTTTCAAAAATTTCACTACCTTGTTGCTATGGCTAAAAGCCTAAAACAAGTGCTTTCAAACAAGCTAAGGATTCTTGGAAAAAATATATCAAAGAATAATAGTAAGAAAAAAACTATGGTCTAATGGTTTTAATTTGGAATGAAAAATCAGTGTGATTTTATTTGCAAGTTTTAAACACATTTTTTTGGTAATTTTGCTATTTTAAATGGGGAAAAATATTTGTGGTTAGTTTTGTGCACTTTTTAATTGTATTATTCTCACAATTAGTGAAAAAGGTAGCGTTCATAAATAAATGGAAAAGATTTGTAGAGCCTTTGAATTATACCTATACTATGCAATGGCATTGAATCATTTAGCAAACCATTTTTTCTTCATAAGGAAACATTTTATTGTGGAAAAGTTAACTAAGATAGCTCTTGTTTGAACAGACCACCCTCTCATGAAATCTCATTCATATTATAATCTTGCACAATCTTATCATAGTAAAGGTGATTATGACACAACTGGCCACTACTACATGGCATCATTCAAGGAAATCCAGAGGCCACAAAATTTTGTGGACGGGTTCAATTGAAGCTGATAGATCTTAAGAGTTCTCTCTCAAATTTTGAAAAGGTTTGGAGGTCCACCCTAAGAATTGTGAGAGCTTAAAAGTTGTAGGCCATATATATGCTCAACAATGTCACGTAGAGAAGGCTTTAGAAGTTTTAAGAAAGAAAATTCACATAGATCCACATGATGCCCATGCATTTATCAAGATGAGTGAGTTATTAATATTGTTAAACCCTCGTGTAGCCTTAGATTCTCTTAAGATTCCAAAATCTCTTTTGAAGAAGAGCAGAGAAGAAGTACCCATTCAATTGTTAAACAACATAAGGCTCTACATTTTGAGCTTGATGAACTAGATTTGGCTCAACAAACTTTTATGGAGGAATTAGGAAATGATGTTCTACCTCTACATAAATTTATGTGGTTAGTTTTGTGCATTTTTTACTTGTAGGATTCTCATAGTTAGTGAAAAATATAGTGTTCATAAAGGAATTGAAAAGATGCATAGAGCCTTTGAATTATACACATACTCTACAATAGCATTGAATCATTTAGCAAACAATTTTTTCTTCACTATAGGGTAGCATTTTCTTGTGGAACAGTTGATTGAGAAAACTCTTGTTTTAACTAACCACCCTCTCATGAAATATCATTCATATTATAATCTTGCATGATCTTATCATAGTAAAGGTGATTATGACACCACTAGCCACTACTACATGACATTAGTCAAGGAAATCTAGAGGCCACAAGATTTTGTGGATAGGTTCAATTGAAGCTAGGAGATCTTAAGAGTTCTCTCTCAAATTTTGAAAAGGTTTTGGAGGTCCACCCTAAGAACTATGAGAGCTTAAAAGTTGTAGACCATACATATGCTCAACAAGGGTTGGTAGGGAAGGCATTGGAAATTTTAAGAAAGGAAACTTGCATAGATCCACCTGATGCCCATGCATTTATCAAGATGGGTGAGTTATTAATATCGTCAAAACCCATTGTAGCCTTAGATTCTCTTAATAGGCCAAAGTTTCTTCTAAAGAAGAGCTGTGAAGAAGTACCCATTCAATTGTTAAACAACATTGGGGTTCTTCATTGTGAGCATGATGAACTAGAGTTGGCTCAACAAAATTTTATGGAGGCATTAAGAAATGATGTTTTGCCTCTAC
Source organism: Sequoia sempervirens (assembly GCA_007258455.2). NCBI lineage: Eukaryota > Viridiplantae > Streptophyta > Pinopsida > Cupressales > Cupressaceae > Sequoia > Sequoia sempervirens. Next base: position 21,834 of record VDFB02114162.1, read on the forward strand.
TTAAATCTTTGTGGTCAATTTTGTGCATTTTTTACTTGTAGGATTCTCACAGTTAGTGAAAAAGGTAGTGTTCATCAAGGAATTGAAAAGATGCATGGAGCCTTTGAATTATACCTGTACTCTGCAATGGCATTGAATCATTTAGCAATCCACTTTTTCCTCACTACAGGGCAACATTTTCTTGTGGAATAGTTGACTGAGATAACTCTTGTTTTAATTGACCACCCTCTCATGAAATCTCATACATTTTATAATCTTGCATGATCTTATCAAAGTAAAGGTTATTATGATACCATTGGCCACTACTTCATGACATCATTCAAGGAAAGCCAGAGGCCACATGATTTTGTGGATAGTTTCAATTGAAGCTGGGAGATCTTAAGAGTTCTCTCTCAAATTTTGAAAAGGTTTTGGAGGTCCACCCTGAGAACTGTGAGAGCTTAAAAGTTGTAGGCCATATATATTCTCAGCAAGGGCAGGTAGAGAAGGCTTTGAAAATTTTAAGAAAGGGAACTCACATAGATCCATATGATGCACATGCATTTATCAAGATGGATGGGTTATTAGTATTGCCATACCCCAATGCAACCTTAGATTCTCCTAAGATGCCACAGTATCTTCTAAAGAAGAATAGAGAAGAAGTACCCAAATGTTTAATTGTTAAACAACATTGAGGTTCTTCATTTTGAGCATGATGAACTAGATTTGGCTCAATAAATTTTTATGGAGGCCTTAGGAAATGATGTTCTACCTCTACATAAATCTATGTGGTCAGTTTCATGCATTTTTTACTTGTAGGATTCTCACAGTTATTTAAAAAGGTATTTTTCATGAAGGAATGGAAAAGATGCATAGATCCTTTGAATTATAACCATACTTTGTAATGGCATTGAATCATTTAAAAAACCATTTTTTCTTAACTATAGGGCAACATTTTCTTGTGGAACAGTTGACTGTGATAGCTCTTGTTTCAACTGACCAACCTCTCATGAAATCTCATTCATATTATAATCTTGCACAATATTATCATAGTAAATGTGATTATGACACCACTGGCCACTACTAAATGACATCAGTTAAAGAAAGACAGAGGCACAAGATTTTGTGGATAGGTTCAATTGAAGCAGGCAGATCTTAAGAGTTCTCTCGCAAATTTTGAAAAGGTTTTGGAGGTCCACCCTAAGAACTATGAGAGCTTAAAAGTTGTAGGCCATATATATGATTAGAAAAGGAGGAAAAGAAGGTCAGAGATATGAGGAGTACAAAGGAGGAAAAGTCACATCAATCTTTCTAGGAGACCTGGAAAAGTTACAAGTTGGGGTGTATTGTGCAGGAGCATCTTTGATCAAAAATTGTCAATTTAGGTTAAATTGAAGAGTAGACTTTAGGATTTTGGGTAAAATGCACCAAATAAGGTCAATCAAACCTTTTATTAATGTATTTGGGTCATGTTTGGGTGGTCATTAGGTGTTTAGGTGTTTTAAACTTCAAAAAGTGCAAAATATTGAAAGTTGTTAATTAAAAGTTGCAAAATTGTAAGTTGGTTGAATACCAAAGGTCAAGTATTTGAAAAGGCAGTTTTAGGCATTAGGGTAGTTTATTTTAGAGGGAAAAAGTATATATATGATGAAAAGGAATCAATGTAAGTTGATTTTGAAGTTTGGAAGGAAATTAAATAAAGAGAACTCTACTTTTTCTACATATTTTCTTTATTTTTCATCTTTTCCTAGTCTTGTACGACCCATACAATAGGAGATTGACATAAAACTATTTTTAATTCCTAAAGAGGGAATATTAGCTCCTCATTGAATTTAGTTTGAGCCTTTAACATTTGTTTTGGTGAAAATTTGAGCAATTTTATTGTGATAGGTTTGAATACCATGTTTTAAAGGGTTTAAAAGTCTTCAAAATGAAAACTGATCCATTCCACTCATTATGGTTACTATATCTTGTGGAATGGGTCTAAAAAATTAGTAATTAGGTGTGTAAATTTTTTTTGAGTGCAGGGGAGGTTGAGAGTTGTGTTGGCCATGAAGCCCTAGAATGGAAACTTGAGTTTTCCATGTGAAGAAGTGAGATTTTGATATGGGAAAGTGAGTAAAAGGTTGGGGGAGCATTATTTCATGATTGAATAGGTATATGTGGAGATATTTGAACCTATTTGAAGTGCTAGCAAGATTTTTTAAGGGTTGGATGTGTGTTTTTCAATAAGCCCTAGGTTATTTGCTTAAAAAAGAGGGTTTTGGGTTTTGGTACTTTGGAGGAAGAGTTCCTAATAAGTAATTATGGATTCTTGGGTTATGACACCTGTAGATTGCTGCCCCAATGAGTTTGGTGGATTTGGAAAAGTATTTAGGCAAGATGCTTTGTAAAACATACCTAATTTGAGGTCTAGGAAGTGTGGAAATCCTATTTTGAAAAAAATGGTTCAAAGAAGCCTATAGTGGTTTGTGAATATGTTATTGTATGCCCTGATGGGTTTTTGAAAAGGTTCAGGTCTTGGTCTAAGAAGACCTCATTGAAAAGTTATACCTGATTGAGTTGGACTATAGTGCTATAAGGAATTAAGTGAATTGGATGAGATAGTGAGAATTTGAGGATTTAGTGATCTGATAAGTTGTTGTTTCGGTTGAGATTGTGTTGTGTGGTTGCAAGACCTCCCCTGGTTGCTATTAGTGACCATTGAGGTGAGATGGAAAGTCTTCCAACCTCAAAATGGTAGCACATGAGGTTTACCAAATAACCAAACCTCTAGAGGTCTAAAAGGTTACACATTCAGTTAGACAACATTCAATTGAACAACATTTACTTAGACAAGATGTTGTCTAACCTCATCAACCTAAGTACACTTAAGTATAATGAATAGATAAAGTATTCGCTTTGACAAAGTAATGATGATAACTCATTTGAGATATGATAATGATGTCTTGAGTGAATTTCTAAAAAAAACATGTCACTTGTTATAACTAGAGGCTAACTTACAGTAGTAGAAGAGGAAGAAACATTTGATATCATGACCAAGAAAGAAAAAATAGTTATAACTAACATTTTCTAGAATATAAAGACATAAAAATATTACAATATATATTACTTCATACAAATTAAACTATTAAAAACTAACATATAAATATGTAACATTTACCATACTTTTTAAATACAAAAATTACTAAAATAATGAATGATAGTTTCAAAATAAAATTAAAAATTGCTTACAAAAGTTAAACAAATATATTAACGAGCAATAATTCATTAAAAAAAATTGGTATGTGCCCCCTGCTCCTGCTGGTTACCCGCGGCCTGTAACAGGTCAGGGCTTTGTTTCTGCTGCGTAGGGGGTTGTGAGGTGTTGGGTGCGGTGGTTGGGGCTGTGTGGTGTGAGGGAAGTGGGAGGTGGAAGCGGTGTGGGTTCAGAGTGGGGGTTTTGGTGTGGGTTGGGTGTTGGGTTTCGGTGTGGCAATATGGAAAAGGTCTCCAAAAGCTTGGTGCTTGTTGGGCCAAAGCCATCTCAAATTTTTTTGGCATCCATGCATGCACAAAAGGTGGATTCGTCCTTTGTGGGAGAGAGCTATAAGCTCAAAAAAGTAAACGGATGCTTGTCACGGAGTCAAGATCGCCCTGTTCTGGTTATCTCTCCTGAATCGATTCAGGAGAACATAGCTTATTGGAGACAACATGTTTTGATCTATAAGTTCTTGGGTATTCATGTCCCTCTCTTGGCTTTAGAGTCTTGGATCCGTCGGACCTAGCAGGTTGAAGGTGATTTTGATCTTTTGGTGGCTACAAATGGTTATTTCATGTTTGATTTTTAGTGCATCTCAGATCGTAATCATGTTTTTGAGGGAGGGCCATATTTTTACAATCATGTTGGCTTGTTCATTAAGCCCTGGCATGGAGGTTTTAATGCACCAGAGGATCTTCCTACATGGGTTCCTGTGTGGGTCTGTCTTCCATGGCTGCCGCTGGAGATTTGGAGGGAGGATATTTTGCACCAGATTGCTGCCTTGTTGGGGAAGTCGGCTGCCATTGCTCATAATACTTTGGATAAAAAGGTATTCTCTTATGCTCGCATTTGTGTTGAAATTGATTTAAATAACCCTTTGTCGGATTCTTTGGAAATTTGTATGGGCTCTGCCTCGTGGATTCAACCGCTAGATTATGAGTCCCTTCCTTTTTGTTGCTGCTTTTGTCACGAGGATGGACACCTTCAGCACCAGTGTCCTCGGGCACCTAAAGATACAGGGGTATCCTCTTCCCCTTCTTCTGGGCCTTCGGTGGAGAAGGGGGATAAAGGTAAGGCATCTGTGGTTGAGGGCGGGCCTGATAAGGATGGCTTTATCCCTATTAAGTAGAGAAATAGAGGGAGGGGTCAAAAGCGGGCCTATAAGGATAGACAAAGTGATCATGGTTTCAATCAGTTTGAGGTCCTGGACAATTAGTCTTTGGAGGAAGGGATTCCTATTGAGCTTTCTTCTGGGGCCACTGGTATGGATGTCGGGATGGTTATAGGGCTGGAGCAAGCAATTGTTGTTCAGAATATTTCTCTGGCTTTAGAGCAGGGGATGTCGGAGCCTCCTAGGGCCTCTATAGATGTGGAGGATGATATTGTATTAGCAGACTTAGCTAAGGCAATTTTTTCTTCAGGTAAAGGACGAGGATCGTCTCCTACTTTGGGGGTGCTGTAGCACCCTCTCAAGAAGGGGCATTTTGAAATTTCTTCGAAAGTTAGTTGTAAGAAGGATGCAGACAATCTTAAATCTACTGGGGATCTGTTGGTAGAATATGGTGCTATTAATACCCTTGAGGCCCACTTCTCTCAACCTTCCTCATGATTATTCTCTCATAGAATGCAAGGGGGTTGAATAGCACCTCCCATCAAAAGGCTATTCAAGATTTGATTGTTGTTATTCTCCTGATATCTTTTGTGTTCAGGAAACTAAGCTTCAAGTGGACCTCATGCTTCAACATGCCCCTCGTATTTGGTTTTCTAGCCAGTGTCAGTGTATTAGGTCTAGGGGAACCTCTAGGGGTCTAGCTCTTTTCTGGGATCCTCATAAGGTTGTTCCTCATTGGTGGATTTCAAGCATGTTTGCTATTTCTGTGGTGGCTTCGGTTTTGGAATCTGGTGAGACTATTTTGTTTAGTAATGTTTATGCCCCAATTGGCATCTGTGGTAAAATCCAGCTTTGGGCTCATATTAAGTATGTTAGGTCCTGTGCTCCCTTTTTGCCTTGGATCTTAGCTGGTGATTTCAATGTTGTGTTGAGCGTGGAGGAGAAAAGGGGAGGGTTGCCTAGACTTGGTCCTGCTTCAGATCTGTTTCGAACTAATGTGGACTCTCTTGCCCTGATGGATGTAAAACCCTCTAATGGTATATTCACTTGGAATAATAGAGGGAGTGGGCCTAAAGTGATTACCCAGCGGCTTGACCATTTCCTTATCTCTTGCTCTTGGGTTAGAGGTAGCTTGGTCATTTGCTCTGAGATTCTTGACTGGTGTGGCTCTGATCATTGGCCAATTAAGTTTTTGACTTCAACTTTTCCAAATCCTAAGAATCCACCTTTCAAATTTCAGCTTATGTGGTTGCATGATCCGTCTTTGGGTGATCTTATGGCTCAGTGGTGGCGGGATGGCACCCTTGTGTATGGAACTGCTATGTATTCCCTAGTTAAGAAGTTGCAATTTGTGAAGTTTCATCTTAAGCGATGGAATAGGTTGTGTTTTGGTAATTTTTGGGCTAGGAAAAGGGAAGCGTTGGATCGCCTTGCTGTTATTACCCGTCAGATTCAAGATTTGGGTTTCTCGGAGGCTCTTGGGCATGCTAAATCCCAGGCTCTAAAATTGGTGGAGGAGTGGGAGCTTCGTGAGGAGATTTTCTGGAAACAAAAGACTCGGATTGATTGGCTTCAAGAGGGTGATAGGAATACAGCTTTTTTCCATCATTCTGTGCAAGCTCATCGAAATTAGTGTTTTATTTCTTCCCTTGTTAACTTTGAGGGTATTTCGATCTCTGCTCAACATGCTTTGTCTAGAGAGGCTCATCAGTTCTACTCTAATCTATTTACTAAGGATTCTTTACCTGCAGAGGCTGATGAAAATAGGGTCTTTACTTGCATTCCCTCTTTAATTTCTAGTGAGTTGAATGCTTCTCTTATTCGCCCAATGACTTTGTCGGAAGTGAAGGAGGTGGTGTTTGGGATGAACAAGGGGAAAGCTCCTGGCCCTGATGGTTTCCCTGTTGAGTTTTTCCAAGATTTTTGGGATATTGTGAAGCTAGATTTGTTGGAGGTGGGTCGGGAGTCTCTTCATAGTAAGCAGATGCTTCGTGCCTTGAATGCTACTTTTCTAGTACTCATTCCTACGAAGGAAGGTACTGACAAACTTGATCACTTTAGACCAATTGCGCTCTGTAACATGGTGTATAAGATTATTATGAAGTTGATTGTTGAGAGGCTTAAATCTTGTTTTCCTGTGATCATTTCTGAGGAGCAAGGTGGCTTTGTGGTTGGCCGCCAAATTCTGGATGGGGTGGTGATTGCGTATGAAGCCATTCATTCCATGGCCACCTCTAAGCATAGGTCTATGTTTATCAAGTTGGATATGGCCAAAGCCTCTGACATAGTTAAATGGAGTTTTCTTTAGAAGATTCTGTTGGCCTTTGGTTTTTTCTCTAATTGGGTGAGCTAGATTTTGAGTTGTGTGACTTCTTCCTCCTTTTCGGTTATTGTGAATGGAGAACCTTTTGAGCTTTTTGGGGCTTCTAGGGGCCTTCGTCAGGGAGATCCGCTCTCTCCTTATTTGTTTATTATTTTGGCTAAGGGGCTTGGCTATCTTCTTAATTCTCAGGTTTCACATGGTTTGATTCACAGCTGGCAGTGGGGGATGGGCTTGCCTACCCTTTCTCATCTCGAATTTGTGGATGATACCTCTCTTATGGGACTAGCTCGTATTAGGGAGGTTGATTCCTTTAGGAAAGCGTTGGACATCTACCTTGCGGCTTCGGGCAAGAGAGTCAATGAGCAGAAGTCTTCTATATTCTTCTTTAATACTCCTCATGCTATACAGCGTTGGATTGCAGCTATTCTATGGTTTCAAATTGGGTCTCTTCCCTTTGTCTACTTGGGTATTCCTGTTGCTGTTGGTCGTCAGCCCAAGTCCTCCTAGCAGCTATTGCTTGATAAGCTGAGGCAGAAAGTTACTCATTGGACTCATTGTTGGTTGTCTACTGCTACTAGAGTGACTCTTTTCAAGTCTGTTATCCAAGCCCTTCCCATCTATAGGTGCTTCGTTCAAGCAGCTCCTATGTATTTCCTTAAGGAATTTGATGCTCTTTCTCATTAATTTCTTTGGAGCGGTAATTTGTTGTCTTCAAAATGGAGCCTGGTCAAATGGGAATCGGTGTGTAGACCAAAGCAGGAGGGTGGTCTTGGTTTACGCTCTACTATTTTGAATGGGAAATCTCTTGCTGCCATGCTTTACTAGCGCTAGTGTACCAATCAGCACCAGTTATGGGCTCATATTCTCAACCATAAATATCTTCGGGGTGTTGCTTCTTTTGAGGTTCCTCGCTATTCTCTAGAAGGGAGTGGTTCTATGATTTGGCATACTTTGAAAGTGGGGGCGCAATTGATTAAGTGTGCTCTTTTTTGGATCTGTCATTCAGGCTCACAAGCTCTTTTTTGGTCAGATTCTTGGGATAGTCACCCTCCTACTCTCTCTTCTCATCCTCATCTCCAGTCCCTTTCTGATGTTTTTATTGCGGGTGGCTGGGATACTGTGGAGCATTATAAGGTGGCGCATCATGGTGGATTGGTTGTTAGTTTTCGCTGGAAGCATCCTTCTGAGTGGCCACCTCGAGGGTCTGAGGGGGATAGGCATGAGCTTTCCCAACTTTTGGCTTCTCGGGCTTGTAATTCTTTGAGAGGACCTGATGTCTTGGCTTGGGATGGTTCTGACTTGTCTGGAAAGTTCTCTGTGGCCACTAGTTATAGGCAGGTTGGTAGGCAGTTGTTTGGGGACATTGAGGTCCCTTGGTGGAAGCAAGTTTGGCACAAGTTGTCTTGGCCCAAGTGCAACTTCTTTATGTGGTTAGTGGCTCAAAACTGGTGTCTTCCTTGGGATAATTTATGTAAGTGTGGTTTCCAAGGCCCCTCTATGTGTGTTTTGTGTCGTGGTTGTGAAGAGAGTGTCTCCCATATCTTCTTCCAATGTTCCTATGCCAGGGAGATTTGGCATTTTTGGTGGGGGGTGTAGAATACAGCCTACTGGCATGCTTCCTCTTTGGTGGAGTTTGGGGAATGGTGGGGCAAGGCCCTTGTTTCTACTTCCTATCTTCAGGCTGCTTGGGCTCTTGGGCCTTCCTTTATTATCTGGAACCTGTGGTTGGAGAGGAATAGGCAGATTTTCCAGGATTCGTTGTTGATGGCTCCTCACTTTTGGTGGAAAATTCTACACTCTTTAGGAGAAACTATTGCGGCTAAGTGTGATATGACTATGCTAGTGGACCCCCGTGATGTTGGTTGTTATAATCGTCTTCATCTTCCTCATCCGCAACGATAGCTCATGCGCAACAGATGCAGGCATCCTACCCCAAAGGTGACTAGGGAGGGAAGATGGACCCCTCCTCCTCTTGGAGTCTTAAAAATCAACTCGGATGGCTCTTCTCGTGGAAATCCTGGTCATGCTGGCATTGGGGGGGTGGGTCGAGATAGCTCTAGAGATGTTCAATTTATTTTCTCAGTGTATAAGGGTCTTCATACGAATAATCTTATGGAAGCACAGGCCATTTTATTGGCTGTGGAGCGGGGCAGTCAATTGGGATGGCACAGGATCATATGTGAATTTGACTCCCAGGTTGTGGTGAACTTACTGAAAAGGCAGTATTTGGATAATGTGAGATGGCAGTTGGCTTTGATTGTGGAACAAATTCTCACTCTTTTTGCCTCTCTGGAGTATATTACTTTCAATCATATTCCTCGTGAATGGAATGGTGTTGCTGATTGCTTGGCGAAATGGGCTTCTGATCATATTCATGATTGGAATTTGGTGGATTGGGGTCAACTACCCCCGGATTTGTCTCATCAATTGGATCACTTGGTTAATATTGATAGGGCCATTTAATGCCCTTGCTTTGTAACATTTCCTTGATTTAATAAAAATTTTACCCCCTTGATGTTAAACAAATATATTAACAAAATAAAAATAAAATAATATATTTCTTAAAAAAAATGTTTACATGTATCTTTATATATATACTAAATAAAATAATTCTAAACTATAATCTCAACAGATACATATACTAATATACTCATTATTGCATTTAACATATTCCAACCTAAATAAACCCAAAAACAAGTAAAGAGTCATCATTACAATAAGAATCAATTTTTTATAGTAAAATACTTTACATAGGCTTGAATTTTTGACAAATTTGTTTTGTCAAATCTGAATCAAACCAAGTCTAAAATATCTGTGGCGAAGATGGCCCAAGTTCAAGCGGTTTTAGTATGCTTCAAGTTATCTTCACCCACTGGGCTCCCTTCCAACCGCGTGAAGACAAATAATGAGAGTCGGTTGAAAATTTGTCTCTAGTTTAGCGTTTCAGTTAGATTGGGAATTCCGACACAGAAGATGACGACAGGACTCAGAAACAAACAATGAACAGTATCTATTGAATGGTGAGGGGCACACTTCATCCAGGCTTCGGTTTAATAATAACTATTTTTTTTTTCAAGATTTGTCGATTTCCATGTCGTTCTGTGAACTTAATGGGAGAATATAAGGTGTGGTGGGATACCATGAAATGATTTATTTAGTCACCGGTGAATTGATTTCATTACAAAACAGAATGTAAAAGGTCAGAGAATATGATTGATTCTCTGGCGAGCTCTGTTCAGCAATGTGACAAATTGCCAGATGAAGAATGATTACCAGACGTCGGCAGGTTCGGACAAGGCATTATGAAATAAGAACAAGCAAAGATTCGTTGATTGCAGACCATCTGTAACCACTCAATGTCGATCATGGTAGTATTAAAATCTTAAAGTGTTAATCTAAAGGATTGTTGGGATTGCGGTGAGATGTCAGTAATGTCAGTTGATATGTCAGGGACGATTGTAGGTAGCTACCAGCAATCATAACAATGAAAATATAAATTGTGTTTTCTGTCTTGATAGAACAAATATCTATTATGTTTTCAATTCTGTTAGAAAGGTATAAACTGTGTTTCTAATGGGATAAATCCAGCTGACATTGCTTCAAATTGGTTGTTATTCTTCAACCTGTGCTTCTTTCCATGAACGGGATGGAGACCAAATTAGTTATGCCATTGCTGCTGCTTATGATTTGCATATGTTTACAGTGCTTTGGAGCTACTGGATTGACAGCAAGAGAAGATGGTCAGTTGACAAGGCCAGCTAAATATTTGTTAGTGTAGATGGGATTTTCAGTTCATTAAATTGAAAGAAATGTCAACAAAATATAAGATAGATGAGATTTTCGATGTCCATTAGGATGAAGAAAAATCTTCAGTTGAAAACAGGGTATCATTTGATATTAGTTTTGAAAATAGAAGCATTTTATTTTCTGGTTAGTTTTTATGTTACAGAATTATAATCCATGAATTAATGACTTTTGTGTTGCATTGTAGTTGTGATCCTCATGGTATTGAAATCAGAATGGGAAAATACACCCCCAAACTGGATTGGTGCAGATCCATGTGGTTCTATGTGGAATGGAGTCAACTGCACAGGTCCCCATGTTACATCGCTGTAAGTTCACTGTAAATTCTTTAACTTGATATATTTATGTCGAAAAATGAATCAGAGTTGAACTGAAGATGGTTTGGTATCAAGAGGACTGGTAGCTTAGTAGTAGAGCATTCCAGTAATAATGGAAGATCTTAAGTTCATCTCTAACTGGTCCACGAAAAGTTTAACAAATTTCAAGACTGTAAAACAGAGCATTGGTAGATTGGATGCATTTTAATTAACTAGATTTCTATTAACATATGAATTTTGAGACTCTGTAAAACAGAGCATTGGTAGATTGCATGCATTTTAACTAACTTGATTTCTATTAGCATATGTTGCACATGCTCTGGTAGATTGCATGCATTTTAACTAGCTAGATTTCTATTAACATATGTTGCCCATATGGAAAACTATTATGCAGGAACTTATCAAATATGAATGTCAGTGGAACTCTTCCAAGCGACATAGGTTCTCTCATTGGCCTACGGTCTATGTAAGCTAGAATCTATCAGGACTCGTGAATAACTAATTTTTAATCGTTTGCATGTTTAGTTCGAGGAACCTGTGCTTAATGTGCTTGGTAGATAAATGATGAATTTCACATTCAAAATTGCAGTGACATTTCCTACAATAAGGGCATCACAGGAGAGATTCCAAGTAGCATTGGAAATTTAATCAATCTGGAGTTCTTGTAAGGAGCTTATCTCATCCCACCAGAAGATGTATTTTAAGGAAGCCCTCTTCCCAGTTTTAGTTTACTTTCAGAAAGCAAATTGACTGGCATAAAACACAAATGTTCCTATCACTCTAGTTTATTTATGGTGCTCGCTTGTTTTTGCAGCATAGCTATCGGTTGTGGTCTTACTGGACAGATCCCATATGAATTGGGGAACCTTAAGTGCCTCTCTTTTCTGTAATATTTCTACCTAGCTTTCATGTTTCTGCTTATCCTTCATTTGAGATGTATTTTGTATGGATAATTCTGAAACTAATGAGTTCAATTGTATGCGATCATACCAGAGCACTGAACTCAAACAAGTTAAGTGGACATATTCCCCCTTCTCTGGGTGGTCTTGGAAAGCTGTACTGGCTCGACCTTAGCGACAATGAACTCACTGGCAACCTTCCTGTTTCAATCACCCATGAATCTGGATTAGACAAGCTTTTTAATGCCAAACATTTGTATGGAAGGGAATTAGAGCCATTAGGCCTTTGGATTGCATTTCTTATTCTTTTTTGAGTTATTGAAAGTAAATGGGTTAAAATCAATATATTGCTTACTAATTCTCTCTCTCATTGCTAATGTGGGCTTAAAGCCACTTAGGTAAAAATCAATTGACAGGGCCCATTCCACAAGAGATATTCCATTGCAGGATGCAGCTCATACACTTGTAAGTAAAGTTTGAAAATGCTATAATCCTGGGCACTCTACCTTTATAACACACATTTTAACTGTATTTACATTTGAATCGTAAGCAGACTATTTGACAACAATAATTTGGAAGGAGAGATTCCTTCTACCCTGGGACTAGTAAACACCCTGGAGATTGTGTGAGTTATTTTCCCCTGTTTCATCTTATTGCCTATGGGCCCTGTATTGCTGTTTCACTGCTTTTAGGGAGTTAAAACTTAAGAGAAACGCTTTTCTAATGATTTTTCCACAGGAGGCTTGATCGAAACTCTTTGAGCAGCGCAGTTCCGTCAGACATTAGCAACCTCACAAACCTTTTTGAACTGTAAGCTTCATCTCTGCCTCTACATGAAGAATATCAATTATTGAGTCATAAACCAATTTCTAGTCCCATTTATCTGTACGTGTGCTATGAGCTTTTAAAATAAGGGTTATAAACACCTATTCAGTATGCACGACAGTTTGATTTGTTCTGAGACTTTCCTCAAAAGTGCATTTCGAATGTGTACTTGTCAGGCATCTATCAAATAATAAATTGGAGGGGCCAATACCCGACTTGTCTGGGATGATTCGACTTCAGTATGTGTAAGTATCCTCTTCTTGAATGCATTAAATCCTTTCCTCCAAATTCTTAGATTGAGCATAATTTTGGGTTTCACACTTGAATTTGTGAAATCAGGGATTTGAGCAATAATTCGTTCTATCCCTCCGAAGCACCAGACTGGTTCACAACTTTGCCACGGCTAAGGGATCTGTGAGTTGTGGTTCAATTTTGTCATACAAACTTTGAAACATCCAAATTACTGTAGAAAGCAATCTAATGCACAGAAGCTGAATTCTAAATTTTCGTTGAAATTTTCTCAGGGTAATGGAAAATACTGGATTGACTGGCCAGCTTCCGACTGAGCTTTTTGACTTGCCTGCTATTGAGACAGTGTGAGTGCTGATACTATATTTACTGTTTTTCTTCCTAAGTTAAAGATGTTAGATTTTCACAGTCCGTAATGATGTTTGTTTTCAAAATTTTCATCAATGTTTCAAAACATCCTTTATAATCCATCATCAGAATACAGATTGCTAATATCCTATTTGAATTCAAAATGTCGCAGGAGGCTTAATAACAATGATTTCAATGGCACTTTAAAGGTTGACAACAATGCCAAGGGGCACCTGCAAATCATAGATCTAGAAAACAACAAAATAACATGGGCTACACAGCCGAACAACATTAGTTTAATGTATGCTTCCCTTTCCTTTACATGCCATTTATCTGAAGTTGTGTGTACATGATGAGCTTATTCTTATCCCTTGTAATGAAGCTGTCCATATGAACGATATTTATTTGTATGTGACATCAGGCTCTTGGGGAATCCAGCTTGTGACAGTGAGGCTGGCCTTTCAAGCAGCAACTTATGTCATAGTATGAGTGCCCTTCCAGGATCCTATACAACAAGTATGGGAGTTTGTCTAGGCCGAACATGTTCTGGAGATTTAAAGCCGAATCCTCGGACCTGTCAGTGCCAAGTTCCTTATCAGGGGGACTTGATATTTATATCTCCCTCATTTTCAGACTTATCTAATGCATCAAGATTCAAGCAGTTGGAAGACTCTCTGATGGTGCAAGTATTTTTGGACTCTGTATTCATTTGCTGCCTTAGTTTTGACAACAACAACTATCTGAACATGAAAGTCCAGTTTTTCCCATCAGAGAACAAGTATTTTGAGAGAATGGAAATAACAAGGATAGGTTCCACTCTTAGCAATCAAATTTATAAGGCTCCTAGAGAATTTGGTCCTTATTATTTTATGGGAAATTCGTATCCCTTCCAAGGTAATAACCAAAAATATACTCTGTAAGTTACATGGGTTTTGGGCATACTGTTTATTATATCTAAGAGAACTATTACATTTCTCTTGTTCCATTTCAGATCATCCGGAGTCCGGATCAGGGAAATTAAGCAAAGCAGTAATAAGTGGCATCTCAGTCGGTAGTTTTGTTATGGCTTTTGCAATTCTTACTCTCGGGCTTTATGCATTACGTCAAAAGTACAAAGCTGCAAAGGCAATTGAATTGAGCAACCGCTTTGGTAAACAATCTTGCTAGCTGAAATTTTGAAAGTTGGGAAGCTCTTCTTTCTGATATTAACAGTTTGTGTTCCTGTTTCAGCATGGAACCCTAAAGATAAAAATAGTGGGACAACCCCAACATTGAATGGTGCCAGATGGTTTTCTTTGTCAGAGTTGAAACATGCTACAAATAATTTCTCTGAGAACAATGTTATAGGTTCAGGAGGATGTGGGAAGGTTAACTCATTAAACCTTGCTTCAAAGTTCAAGCCCTATAAATATGGTGTTTCCACAGTTAGATAATTTTTCTTAATTTAAATTGTTTTCAATAAATATCTAGTATGATCCAAAATGTCAATATTAAAATTCTTCCACACAATGCATGTCATATGTTCTGGGTCTCTACAGGTTTACAAAGGTGAGTTATCCAGTGGTGGTGTAACAGTAGCAATCAAAAGGTTCCAATTACAGGGATTCTCACAAGATGCGGTGGAAATAAAGAACGAGATAGAAGTCTTATCTAGGGTCCATCACAGAAACCTTGTAGAGTTGATGGGTTTTTGCCTCGAGAAGGGGGAGCAGATGCTCGTCTATGAATATATCTCGAATGGAACTCTCAGAGAAAACCTATGTGGTGAGTTTCCCTACCCAGTTAACTCCCTTAAGAGCCATTTCTTCTTTATCCAAGTCCATTCCTTCTTGAAAAGATAAAATCTCGCATATCTATCAGGAAAGGCTAATAATACTTCCTTAGAAAAAAAAAAAGTCAATCCAGGATGCAGCAATGAGTAAATTTCCTGCAAAGAAATCTTTACATGTTAAAGTCAGTTGGCCGAGTGCTTTTGAAGTGATGCAAAACTATCAGTCCTTTTCCGTTTGATGGGTTGGTTTTCTGTGAATCCCTTCTGCCATTAATGCAGTCTCTGGGTGGCAGGGATTGCCTGCCAAAGGGAACTCATGTGTATCTCCAGTTGGAGAATTTTTTCATAAGCTGATAACTAAACTTCTCTAATCTTTTTCAGGGAGGGGGGATGTTCATATGAACTGGAAGACAAGAGTCCGGATAGCACTTGAGACAGCGAGGGGGTTGGCTTACCTGCATAACCATGCAAACCCACCCATAATCCACAGGGACGTCAAATCAACTAACATATTGCTGGATGAGGATCTCACTGCTAAAGTAGCAGATTTTGGTCTGTCCAAATTCATTCCAGACGGAGGCAAACAACGGGCTGGTAAAGGTCATGTGTCGACTAAGGTGAAAGGGACACTGGTAAGCACAATGCATTCACTTGGGTTTCATTTTGACATTATTCCATTCTCAATATTCAATGTGTATACAAATGGCGGATTTCATTTGCAGGGGTACCTTGACCCAGAATACTATATGTCCAACCATCTGACGGACAAGAGCGATGTGTACAGTTTTGGAGTTGTAATGTTGGAGCTAATTACAGCCCGCGCGCCTATTGAAGAGGGAAAGTACATAGTCCGTGAAGTGAGGAGAGTTATCAACAGTGGTGGATTTAACGCCCTGCACAAACAGTTAGTAGATCCCTTCTTGAGCGACTCAGATAAGCCAGGTCTTGAAAATTTTGTGAATCTGGCATTAAGTTGTGTTGAGGAAGCAACTGCCCATCGACCGGCCATGAGCGACGTGGTGAAACAACTGGAATGCATTGTGGAAGAACGACGCCTTAGTGGCTCCGCATGCGTGGAAATCAAAGAGTCCTCATGCCATTCATCCATTGAACGAGACGTCAGTTCTGAGTATGCCTTGTTTCATTACAGTGGACCATATATTGTGCCTACCACTATTGAGCCACATTAGCCCATTGTGAATAACTTCAAATCATGAGCTGCAAAAGGATAAGAATGTCTGTTTTTCTTTGGTGGGATCTTCCCAGAGATCTAGTGTGATTGTCCGCATTACGTATTGTATTAATGTCGAGCGGCATTTTACATTTACAATAGTAGCAAGGGATGAAATATAATTGTATAAATGAGTTAATAAAAGCTTTTTCTTCGACAATAGTAATAATAAGGGATGAAATGTAATTGTATAAATGAATTAATAAAAGTTTTTTATTTTTCAATAGTAATAAGAGATGAAATGTAATTGTATAAAGAGTTAATAAATTTTTTTATTTTTGAATCTTATATTTTGTAGTTATTTACACATCAAAAAATAAAGAACTTAAAACATTTATGATTACATATATTAAATGAAAAAATGTAACTAGATATTGCAATAACTTTTTGATCTTAAAACTAATATCATTAAGAGGAGTGGGAGAGGATTTTTGAAATCCTTTGAGGATGGCGACGATGGTGAGGGCGACTCTGATGTAGATTCATATGCTTTTGGGGCTCTTTGTGTCTTTGTGGTTGTGATTGCTATGGGGTGGATGTTCCTGGAGGTGTTGGCATTTGTTGGGCCCCTACTCTCGGGTGCTTTGGGAGACTCTGTGGCTGTGTTCTCCCTTTTGGGAGTCGGTGGGTTGTTTGTTGGGTTGTTGTGGATGTTCTTCCCTTATCCACGCTAGCTAGGGTTCATTTGTGGAGCGACTTGTGTTGCTTGTGGCGAATGGAATTTTGTTATCAGCTTCTTCTCTTTGGCTCGAGCCTTTCATCTCCGGCTCGAAGTTCTCCTTCCTTTGGTGGTGGGCTCCTATTTTGGAGTGTTCTTTGCTCTGCTTTTCTGGTGGTTTCGTCTTTGGAATCTCTTGAAGATTTGGCATTGTTCTAGGCAAGGCATTGTGAACAATGGAATTTTGTTGCTCCTCTTTGTGTTTCCTGGGGTGTTGTTCCTACCCTATTTTGGTTTCACTTGCTTTCTTGGGGTGCTATGTTCCCTTTGTGGGCTATGAAGTTTTTTCTCTTGAAGGGGAAAGCCAATATTTTTTGGCTTTGGTTGTTCTTACGGAGGTTTGTCTCTATTTTTTTGGTGTTCTCTCTATTCTCGCTTGATGGGCTTCACGCCCCCTGTGTTGCTGCAAGTGTTTATGGAGTTTCTCTTTGGGGGCTTGTCCCTTGTTGCTTTGTGTGGGTTGCAGCCTTATTTTTATTGAGATGGTGGAGTGGTTTGCCTTTTTCTTCCAGTTTCTATTTGAAGCAGTTTCCTTGGCAATTTGAGGTCTTGGTGTGTCTTGAGAGGGTCATGCTGAATGTTTTTTTTGCTTCTGAGACTTTGTTGGAATGGGGCTTGCCTTCAATGTTTCTTTGGGAAGAAACTTGGTTGTTGAAGTTGCCCCTCTTGGTCTTCAGTTGTTGTAGGCTAGTTTGGTTTTGGTTTCTCTCTTGGAGCTCCTATTTCTTGCTTAGCCAAAGGATGGTGTGTTTCCCTAGTCTTATGAAGCTTTGGATTTCTTCCATTTCCTTCGCACTGTGTCTTCTTTTGAGGAGAAGACTACTCTTGTTGGTCAGGAGTCATTTCATATTAAGATGGAAGTGGGTGTGGTGGACGTGGCTGGAAGCCTTCTTTCTTGGTCTCCTCTAGTGGTGTTCCTATTGAGGTGGAATTTTCTCCTATCAAGGTGGAGCTCGAGGTTGTTGAATATTTGTGCCTTTGGTTTTTTGGCTTTTCACAACATCCTATCCTATAGAGGGGAGGTATTTGCTCTTGAGGTGGATTTGAAGTTGGTCTATGGGGTGATTGGGAGTTTCAAGGGGATTCTCTCCTCTTTGGTGTTCCTTGGTTTTCCTTTTCATGTGAGGTGTTTTTTCTGCTTTACTTCTTTTGGGGTGATGTTGGGTTTTTGCATCATCTTGGTTGTTGTTGTGTTTCTAGCTCACTTCTTGCTATTTTGACATGTTTCCTTGTTGTAGTCTGATTGTTGCAGACTGAGTTGTTTCCTAACTATTTCAGGTGGTTTCCTTGTTTGTGGGTTGTTGCTTTCACTGTTTCCTAACTGACTTAGGCAGGTTAAGGTTCAATGTTCCTTGTTAAACCTTTTGTGGTTGATTTGGATTTTCTTGGTAATTCTTCATAGGCCTTCTATTGTTTTACTGTTCGTTGTTTTTTAGTATCTTCATGCAATGCTCTTTTTCTAGTTGGGTTTCGAGTCCCCATCAAAACCCACTTTTTAATGGTTTTGGGTCCATTTAAAACCTGTTGTAAATGGTTTCGAGTCCATTCAAAACTTGTTTTCCCATATAATCAAAACTTATTGTTCTTCTGCATAATGTATTAGATTTGGTATAATGTTAGTTGTGGATAAGTTAGGAATTCTAATCATCCTTTGTATGCATTCATTATTTAATGTTAGAAAACTATCAATTTCCTTAATAATCTCATTGATCACCTCATTAAAAATTTGAATTATTATAATATTCTATTTCTCTTAGAAGATCTAAGATGCATATTCATTCACAAGGAAATAATGAGAATGTTCAACAAGTATGCACATTAGAGCTTAGGCTTTCATGATATGGATATGGAGTGTATGAGGGATTATTTCTCCCTTCATAGCCATTACACAAGGTACGTTAATTCTCTCTATGAAAAAACCTATTTTCCATCAATCTTTTTTCTTTAAAATAAATGCATATGTACATTCTTTTTTGAAAGCATATAATCAATACTATCAATTTAATGTGAAACATCATATTTTTGCAAGTATTTATACCAACAAATGGGTTAAATTAGTGTTAAAAAACTTAAACTTTGAGGCATAAAAATGATATTTTCTATTATTAATAAAATATATTTATCATTAACTATAACAAATATGGAGGAGTATATTTGTGTCATTAATCTAATATATTACCTAATATATAATTAATCTCAATATTTTAACTATTAATTAATATTAGTCAAATATAATATATATAATTATAACCCTATAATACATATAATATGATTTTTTTTATTAATTGTAATATACAATCATTGAGAAATATCATCTAATACTCCTTGGATAAAAAAATAATAATATCAATTAGAATAATAGTTAAGCATACATATAATTTTTTTTTGTATTATATATATTATGAACAACAAGTTACATAGAGATGAGGTGAAGTACCACTGCTTTTCCTTTTTCATTACAGTGCTGCAGCTAGCCCATGCTTCTTTTACATATACAATATTAGTTTTGAATAACTAGTACAAAACCATAACACATACAAAGTAGCCACCAAAAAGTGACCTTGTTGGGTGTTTCCAACTTGCTTCCTACTGTAGTTTTTCCCTACTAATGGCCACAGACTACCCCAAGACTGCGTACTGTTGATGGTGATTTTGGCACCACAACAATGCTAAACAACGTCTTGCTACTCTGCTTCCCCTAAAAGAGAAAGGCAACACATGGATGGCTCAGCTCCCAAGGTCTTGGTAGTTGGGTCTCAACTGTGCTGATGTTACTCAGTGGTCAATGCAACAATAATATTCAAGGGGCCTGCTGGTGTTGGGCTTCTGGATTGCTCCAAGATCAAACATGAAATAAATCATATACTAACCAAGGGTTTTAAAGAAATATAAAAAGATGGATCAGGGTTTTGTAATGGAAAAGATCAATAGTTCATCCAACCTTAACCAGACTTGATAACTTCAAGGAATTTGCTAACTAAAACTGAAGAACAAAATTAACTTGTGATTAACACACAATATCATTCATTCACAGTGTTGATTTTAACAACTAATTATAAACTACCATTTAAGTAATACCATAAAATGAGATTTTATTCCTTGAAAGCTTTCAAAATCAAATGATTAATTTCAGATAAATACCATTCTGGAACACAATATGAAGTAGATTTGAATCTGGTTGCTTCTACTGTGGGTTAGATAGATAAGCAACATTTACAAATCTGGCACAATCACCAGTGTATAGACAAATCTGAGTCTTCAAACTGCTTCCATTTATACTAGAAAAACTTTGAAAATACATTACAGCTTATACTGAAATCTAACTGCTAACCAAGAAGGAAAGAGAAGCTCTCATTACTGAGAATCAAGATGCAACTCAATCTCCTTCTACTAGCTGACTAACTTCTAACAGTTCTAACTTTTTAAAATGATTCTCTAAACCTAGAAGTTCTAACACTAAAATTTTGGAACCTTTGAATTCTGGAACTCCTCTAAAAATTCTCCAACTCTTTTACAAAGAGGATAAAATGCCATAAATACGTCTTCTTGAGAAGAGTGTCAGCGCCCATTTTTAGGGTTTACAAAATATCCCATGGTGTTAGGAAGTTGACGCCCAGATCTTTAATAAAAGTGGATTCTGCAATAAATCTGAATCCTTGCCATCTTATGTCGGTGAAGATTGTCTCCTGAGGTGCTCTGTAGATCTTTTGCAACTACCACACTTATTTTTGGCCTCCGTGTCCATTTTTGACCTCTAGCGGAGCTACCTCGAGTGCCCCAAAATATCACCATTGATGCCGAGCTACTTCTGTCAGCAGACCTCACATCTATCCATTTGACTCACGACTTCATCTTCTCCCTCGTTTGGCACTCTTCCTAGTCCAAATCCGCTCTCCAACAAGTTCGTTGGCGTAGCATGGGCCACTCCGTGTGAGGTTCTAGCGAGCCACGGAGATCATACCGATCTTGCAAAGACCCTCAACAAGACTGCTTCCTCTCGGCCAGACGATATGGCGAAATCACGTCCCCTCAGTGAACTCTCATTTCTTTCGGTGGCCCCCTCTTTTGGTCGGCAGGACATCCGCCTTCGACAAGACGTCATGGCGAGTGCCAAGAGCTACAACGACAAGCTCTTTCATTGGTGGGTTCGCTGCATCAGGGAGACCTCATAGTTTCTAGGAGACCTTACCCCGAACTACTCTTTTCTTGCCGAACCCCTTTTCTATCGGTGTGGCCTTCACTTGTCGCCAAGACCCTGTGGCGAAGCCACTCCATCTTGGTGAAATCCCACTTTTCTTCGGGGAAACTTTGTTGAGTCAGCGAGACTCATTTTCTTCACTGGGACCCCATACCAACATCACAACCTTCTGTCAATCCTTGCCATCGGCGTGACTTTGGATCATCAGTGAGACCTTCTACCGCATTCATTTCCTTTTGCCAAATTCTAGTGTCACCAAGACCTTGTGCCAGCCACACTGAAATGGAATCTTTCATCCAATGCATTTTTATATAACCTCCCCTTATCAGGAAGACGTCCTATAGACACCCCATGCCTTGGTGAAAGCTTTACTAGCTCATCCCTTTGTCGTTGTAACACACTAGCTCTCTCACCGAAGACACCTAATAAACCCCTTGCACTATGTCGGTGAGACATTAGGCTCTCGGCAAGACCTCATCCTGAATTCAATATCTCCCACTGAAGACCTCTCCTTGTCACCAGTCAGCAAGACCAAAAGACTTCGCTATGACCATGTACCGAAGAAAAGACTCCCACCAAAGTGTTTGATCTTTTTTCTAGTCGGTGAGACTTTCTTTCCTCGACAAGACTTCTTGGCGAGGAGAGAAACTTATGGCGACATAAGGACCCATCTAAAGGCGTTCGACGAGACCTTTCATCGAGATCTTTAAGAACTATCCTCATGCATATGAATGGATCCTGTAAAACAAGGTCTGCATTAGTTTCCAAAGGCAAGTAAGATATATCATTATTTATCACGCCTCCAATTTTATCAAAAAGAAACATAAAAACCAGCAGAGGCGGGGTCAAAACCGAATGGGAACGAGAGGGTAAAACAGGATGAATCCCGGTGGAACCAGGATCGGGAGAAAATATGACCTAGAAACGACATTCCTTGCCTCAAAACTGGCGCGGGTGGGTCCAAATGAAAACCGGGACCGGGACCAGAGTTGGGATGGCAACGAGCCATGGAAATAAATACAACTCCCGAGTTCATACCCCTTCCCGGCTCCGCGTCCGCGAAGGAAACCAAAATGCGCAGGACAGAAACAAAACACCGGCAGAGCCAGAGCAAAGCGATAAACAAGACGGAACCGAGGTCAAAACCAAATCCGAACCAGAAACTTCTTCGAGTTTCAGGTTTGGATTCCGTTTCGAACCCACCTTCGACTATAGTCAAGAAAGACAAGAAATTAAGAAAGAAAGAGAAAGGGGAAGGGGAAGGAAAACCCCACAAAAAAACAAAAAGGAAGAAAAGGGAAAGAGGAAGAAACAAGCAGAATTGGGACTAGAACCAAATCCAAACCAGAAACTTCTCCAAGTTTCGGGTTCAGATTCCGTTCTGGTTCCAAGTCCGATGGAAAAAGAAAATCACAAAAGAGACAAGGCAACAAAGATCAAAGTAGCGGAAACGGGGTCAGGGAAGACAAAGACAACAGAACTCAGAAGGAAATCTAAATTCAGAATCTGATCCAACTTCGGGCCTGTCAAAACATAAGAAACAAGAATGCCCAAGGCCGAAAAGAAGATACCTAAGGCAAAGGAGACAAACTGACAGAGACCAACAAAGAGAAAAGAAAAGGCGGCGTCGGACCCGGGAAGGGACCAAAATGAGGAACTTGAGAGAGTTCAACATTTCAAACTTGGTCCCGAACCCAACTCCAAAAAGAACAAAAGAAACAAAAACTGAGGTCTGTTGGAACCAGAACTAGGGTTGGAACAAGACCCAAACATAGAAGGAATTTCCAAGTCCGGTATTGGTTCTGGTTCCGCCTTCGAAAAAACTTCAGAAAGAAAATGCCTAAGGAAAAAAACCAAAGGCCAAAGGGAAAAGACAAAGGGGGACCTATTTTAATCCAGAATAAAATGGGGTGGTTATGCAAGGCATAACAAATGGCGACTAGGCTGGGAAAATGGTTTAACCATTTTCATGAATCTGAAGGATTCAACTACCCAGAACTTTGGTTCATGAATATTACAACTCCAGTTGGGTCAGCTATTCCAAGCAAGGTAGAGCTAGAATCTCATATGTAAGTCAATCAACAACTACCCTTGAATCTATGTGTGTGCTTGATTGTGCATCACTCTTTTATAATTTTTTCCTCATCTTTTAGACAACAATGTGCAGGATTTGAGCTACATGAGTTGATTTCCTTTGTGCAATGATATCCCGGGCATTGCTCTGCTGCCAGTTAGGTGTCCATAGCCCCAACGGAAATACCTCTAGTGTTCTCACAACATTGCTCTACTGCTAGACAGGCGTCCATAGCCCTGGTAGAGATATTGGAATCACCCATTCATATTGACTCCTCTTCTTTTGATAATTCTTTTCTTTTCTTTTGGAGCTCCAAATATATATTTTTTATTCTACTTTTTCTCTTCAATATGTCAGATGTTTAACATCTAATCTAGGTTGAAAACTACCATGGACCTCATAACAACACTTGGGAGATCAGATTTTTCACTCAAATCTTACAACACCATAGTCCTAGGACAAATATACCCCTTATAAGAGGAAATGATCTTGATAATTTGTGACAGATTCAGGGGAGCTGATGAAGGTTACCTACTTGGCACCTTGTTTCAAAACTTTCCACAACTTTTATTGACAACAAGGATGAAACAATGAATTGAGGACAAAATCATCTAATCAAGAAACCTGAAAATTTCTAAACCACTTCTCTCCTAATGACCAAAGCATGCTTCAGATAACCACCCATCACTTCAAAAAGGAAAAGAAATAGATCAACCCCAAAGAAGAAAGCAAACATAAAACAAAGAGCAAAGAAAACCCAAAGAGGGGAAAGGAACAAACAAAAAGCAAGCTACTTACATAAAGAACAACGAGATATACACCGGGACTATTTACAGGCAGAAATAATTTATACAAATACACTACCTATCAAAATGCCAACTTCATGATTCGAAATAATGTTTAAGAAACTATCCATTGACTGGAAAGGGGATAGGTTCTCCAGTTAAACTACTCAATTAGAAAACATTTTCTCCTAAGATCTCAGCTATCTGATAAGGACCCAGCCAAAGTTTGTCAAATTTCTGGTGATTGCCCTTCTTTTCACTAGCTTTGTCCCACAACAGCACTAGGTCTGATATCCTAAAAGCTTTTATCTTGGCTCTTTTGTCAAACCATTGTTTGACAACAGCTTGATGCCTAAAGAATTGTTGTAGGGCCACATCTCTTTCCTCTTCTAATTTCAACAAAGCAACCAATCTGACTTCTATCCTATTGTCCTTGGAGTAAAATTTCTGCATGAATTCAAGGATAGGTATTTGCAGATGGATGGGAAAGACAGGCTCTTGGCCATATACCAGCTTGAATGGTGAGGTGTTTAAGGTAGCCTTAATCCTAGTCTAATTTGCCCATAGTGTGAATCTCAGCTGGGTATGCCAGTCTCTAGGGTTATGTTCTAATAGTTTCTTAAGCACCCCTAAGAGATTTTTATTGGTAGACTCTGCAACTCCATTGCATTGCGGGTAATGATTTGACGAATACTTCAAGGCAATCTTGTGATCATAGGCCCAAGAAATAAACTCAATAGAAGAAAAAGCAGAGCCATTATCACATACCAGAGCGAAAGGTACCCCAAACCTTGTAGTGATGCATTCGGTGAGGAACTTGATCACTACATCTATGGTGCTATTCTTACAGGGTATGGCCTCTATCCACCTCATGCAGTAGTCAGTGGCAGTCAAGATGAATTTATGTCCTACAAAAGAGTTTGGGTTAATCACTCTAATAAAATCCAGTTCCCACTAGGCAAATGGCCTCACCTCGTAGACAGGCTGCAATGGCATGGCTGCATGGCATTCCCTTGGTGCAGCAACTTGGCACATGTGACATGTTCTCACATGCTAATGGGCATCTTTGAATACACAAGGCCAGTAATAACCAAACTAGAGGATCTGGTGTGCTAGTGAATCTACAGACCCATGACCCGTGCCATGTTTCCCATGAAACTCAGTAATCACGTGTTTAGCCTCTTGATGATCAAGGCATTTTAAGTACATTCCTTCAAAATTATTTCTATATAAGAGCCCCCCTTTGAGCATGTAATGTGAGCTTTTCAGTCACAAGGCTCTCCTCTGAGTGGCATTCATTCCCTCTAGACACCGGTTATTGAGCATGAAAGAAATGAGATCGGCATACCATGGGTCGTTCGAAAAGGACTGAGTAGTATATTATTGACAAATAACGTTGTTACCAGCCTCAGCCATAGATTTAGACAGACCCGAAGCTCGGACAAGTTTCACATGGTGTATCTCTAAATCAAACTCTTGCAAGATGGCCATCCATTTCCCTCTTCTTTCTCCCAGTTCACTCTGCATAAGTAGAGATTTGACAGCCGCGTCAGGAACTACAGCAATAATCTAACTTCAAAGGATGTAATGCCTAAATTTTTTTACAGCTCAGACCAGTACAAAAGCTTGCTTCTCAAGAGATGGGTATCTAATTTCTGCATTTTTGAAGGGAGAACTCATGAAAGCAATGGGCCTCTCCTCTGACCCTTCTCCTCGTTGAGTTAATACAGCTGCACACGAGTGTTCAGAGGAAAAAGAATAAATATAAAATAGCCTCAAATAGTCAGGGCTAGTGAGGACTAGAGCTTCCGAGATGGATCGCTTGACTTGAGAGAATGCAGCCTTTACCTCCTCACTCCACTCTATTTTGGCCTCCTTCTTCATCATCTCATTTAAGGGCTTCACGATTTCTACAAAGCCTGTGATAAACTTCCTCACAAAGTTGATCTTTCCAAAGGCATCAAAGTCTTCGATCAGGTTCCATACCCTATTTCTATATGCAGCCAGCCTTCTATTGTGACATGTATACTGGCTACGAACTTGCTTGACTACTATTTCTGAATCTCCCTTGACTACTAAGGCAGTGACCCTTTTCTTGTGTGCAAACATTAATCCTCGAGCTAAGGCTTCATATTCAGCTATGTTATTAGTGCACCCTAATTGCAGCCTATAAGAAGCAAAGAAAAATTTCCCTTTTGAGCTGGTTAGCACAATTCCAACACCACAACCAGTCTTGGACTTGGTTCCATCAAAGGTAAGGGTCCATAGCTAATCGTGGGCTGGGGTTGATTGTTTTGAAGCTGTTATGGGTGCTTGAGTAGAATGAGCCATATGTGGGACTCCTTGATCTTTTACTTCAGGTATAAGGGAAGGATGTTCTGTAAGTTCCTTAAGCATGCTTTCTAATTCATGTTTAACTATAGCATTTGATCCGTGACTATCCTTCTGACCATCACTAGTGTCTTTAGTTAACCCCTTGGGTTTTGTTTCATTTGTAAGTACAAGGGTGTCAAGCAGATCTTTGGGCTGCTCCTCATTAGTATGTTGAAGTGCGTTTGGGGTAAGTTTAATCTGGGAATGGATTTCTTTTAAAGGTATTGTATCCCTGGTTAACATGGTTGCTTCCTTGGCCTCAAATGGGAAGCAGTCTACAATGGTGTCAAGGCAACTTGAGCTAGCTTACCTAGCTTGGGAAACCCGACTTAAGACATCAATGCATTGTTGACAAGTTATTTTAGAGTGGTTTTGATAGTGTACTTTGCACCAATTAGGGAGCAGGAGACCTTGTAAATCTACATTTTTCCCCAAAACCAGCTGATCTTGCTGTAGTTTTCTAACCAATGCTTGTTGGTTTTTATTAATTATAGGATCAGGGAACCCGGGCACTGGCAGGTCTTTAGGATCAAGAATGTAGAAGGTTAAAATTTCATCTCTTTTATACACACCTATTTCAGTTTCGAAATAGGCTACCTCATTGTGGCAATCATATTCAGTAATGATATGCTTGAGGCAAGGCTCACTCTCAATCCTGATCTGATTAGGATTCCCTTTCCATGAAAGCCACATATGTGAAAAGTTAAGGGAAAGATACCCCCCTAAATTCTTCATCAAATCTCGGCTTAGCAGCATACCATAGGTTTCGGGAATATCAGCCACTTGGATATCTATGTTTGTTAGGATCCTAGGATCTGATCCTACTTGAATGTGTATGTTTCTTAACTCCCCTACCACATCAACCTTCATTTTGTCAAGTTGAATGACCACCTTATTTGTCTGAATGGGGTCCAATCCCAACTTCTTACATACAGAAAATGGCATGACATTTCTTGAAGCTCCTAAATCCAATAAACAATTATGTAGGTTCTTGCCCGAAATTCTTAAACTCAAAAGGAAAGGAGGAGTACCTACTTTGCTTCTATATAAGGCTACATTTATGTTTGCAGGGGAGGTAACCCTACTTTTTTATTTTTCCTTATCTACTTGTTCCAGTGCTTTTGACACTATTTCCCTTTGAGCAGGGCACCACTTCAAAATGTCAAAATATGACAAAGAAGTTTTTTGTTTCCACATCTCAAAAATGATGTCAAATTCTGTATTATAGCCTGGATTAATTTTAAAAATAGCAGAGGAATTACCCCTATTATGGAGATCAGGTGGGCCTTGTGGTGGAGGAGGATTATTATTATCACTTTGATTTAGGGGCACCATATGGTTAGGAGGTGTTGATGTGGTGAATGGCCCCTTACCTTGATTTCTCAGGAAGTGTTCTCCCTTCATCTGGAAAGCTTGGGCATCATAGGAATCCTCCTCTTGTTCATTCTCTTCTTGCCTTGGGAATGAAGACTCTTCCTCAAAGAGCTCGTAAGTCATTGCAATATCCATTGATTCACCTTCTCTGTTGGAATTCCCTTGGAAGGTGTGGGCATCTTCATGTGCCATCTTGACAAGTTTCTCCATCTGAGGACAATTCACCTTAGAATGGGTCACAGTATCATGAAGCCTGCACCAATTGGTCATGAAGTTGAGGTCGGCCACGTTTGCAGTATGTGTTCTCTCCTCATTTGCTTGATAGTTGTGAGGAACCCCGCCATTATTGGGTCATGTATTCCACTGTCTATTGTTGTTTAGCCTTTTATTATACCCTCTATTTTGGTTTTTGTAACCTCTTTGGTTGTAGTTGTTTTTGCTCTGATAAGTACCCTAGTTATTGCTATTCTGATTGGGGTAGTTCCCCTAGTTTTGGGAAGGGTTCAACCGAAGTTGAGCCATGTCATTGGTAACTTGAGACAGTGTTTTCTTCAGGGTCTCTACCTCGTTGGTAAGCTGAACTATCTTCTCACTTTCCACACTCTTAGCCACAGGTGGCTGATCAACATGACCTAGAATCCCCATTTGGTTAAAATGACCATGGGAATTTGGAGGAACCTACGGTTGTTGAACGAGATCAAAAATTCCAGTAGCAAAGAATGGGATAGGTGGTTGGGTTTGTAATTCAGATATATGACCATAATGCAAAGGATACATCCCTGGGACAATGTTATATAGAGGTGTCGAGCTATGCAGCTGATATCCCATCAAAGGGAAACCTCCCCCAGACCTCCTTGTTGAGAACTAACCTGCTGCTATAGTTTGATAGCCAGATGATAGACTTTGGATAGAGAATCAATATCAGCTGGTAAATAAGTCCTTTGTAAGAACAACCCTAGCAAAGGGTCTATAACCCTAAAGTACACCTGGATAGCACTGTTCTCAGTAACTAAATAAGGATCCTGTAATCTCCTATACATTCGCTGGAACCTAGTATTGAATAAAGGCAAAGATTCACCTGGTTCCTTCCTTATGGTAGCAAATTGATGATATAAAAGAGTTGGATCCACATACACCCTGAACTAGTTAATGAAAGTGTTTTCCAAGTGTGTCCAACTCAGAATGGAACCTTGAGGAAGGTTGAGGTACCAATTGTATGCCATGTCCCCTAAAGAGTAAGGGAACAATCTGCAAACTACATTGTGGTGAGTTATTTGAGCTCTTGTGCAAGCATCCTTGAAAGCTTGTATGTGCTCCTCGGCACTTCGTGATTCACCATGGATGTACTTAGGGAAGAATTTCTTAGGGTTTTTGGCATATCGTGAAAACCTCCAGGGATAGTCCCTAATGGAGAGGGGTTATTTTGAAAGAATGCCATTGGTGGCGGCGGTGGTGGTTGAGCTGGCTATTGTATGGATTGAGTCAGCTATGATGACAATTGAGATGAATTGGATGGTGGATTGATGGGTATCCACTGGGGTATTGGTGAAAATCCTAGTGGTGTGAGCAGAGCTGGTAAGGGTGGTATGATGGTTGCCCCAGTTCTGTGGTGCTTATGTCTCATTGGGGTTTTGAGTTCTATGAAGGATGATGGATTCTCAGTTGATTGGAGAACTCGATGGGACCTTTCTGGGGAAGATGACCCAACTTTATCCAGTTTTCCCTATAGGGGGCCCTTCTTCTAGTACTAGTTCCTATTGACAACAATTTTGGCACCACAACAATGCTAAATAGCATATTGCTACTCTGCTTCTCTTGAAAGAGAAAGGCAACACATGGATGCCTCAACTCCCAAGGTCTTGGTAGTTGGGTCTCAACTGTGCTAATGTTACTCAGTGGTCAATGCAACAGTAATATTCAAGGGCCTGCTGGTGTTGGGCTTCTGGATTGCTCCAAGATCAAACATGAAATAAATTCTATACTAACTAGGGGTTTTAAAGAAATATAAAAAGATGGATCAGAGTTTTGAAACAGAAAAGAACAATAGTTCATCCAACCTTAACCAGACTTGATAACTTCAAGGAATTTACTAACTAAAACTTAAGAACAAAATTAACTTGTGATTAACACACAATATCATTCATTCACAGTGTTGATTTTAACAACTGATTATAAACTACCATTTAAGTAATACCATAAAATGAGATTTTATTCCTTGAAAGCTTTCAAAATCAAATGATTAATTTTAGATAAATACCATTCTGGAACACAATATGAAGTAGATTCAAATCTGGTTGCTTCTACTGTGGGTTAGACAGATAAGCAACATTTACAAATCTGGTGCAATCACCAGTGTACAGAGAAATCTGCGTCTTTAAACTACTTCCATTTATACTAGAAAAACTTTGAAAATACATTACAGCTTATACCGAAATCTAACTGCTAACCAAGAAGGCAAGAGAAGCTCTCATTACTAAGAATCAAGATGCAACTCAATCTCCTTCTGCTAGCTAACTAACTTCTAACAGTTCTAACTTTTTAAAATGATTCTCTAAACCTATAAGTTCTAACACTAAAATTCTGGAACATTTGAATTTTGCAACTCCTCTAAAAATTCTCCAACTCTTTTACAAAGAGGCAAAAATGCCATAAATATGTCTTCCTGAGAAGAGTGTCAGCGCCTGTTTTTAGGGTTTACAAAATATCCCGTGGTGTTAGGAAGTCAACGCCTAGATCTTTAACAAAAGTGGATTCTGCAATAAATCTGAATCGTTGCCGTCTTATGTCGGTGAAGATTGTCTCTTGAGGTGCTTTGTAGATCTTTTGTAGCTACCGCACTTATTTTTGGCCTCCATGTCCATTTTTGACCTCCAGCGGAGCTACCTCGAGTGCCCCAAAATATCGCCATTAATGTCGAGCTACTTCTGTCAGTAGACCTCATAGCTGTCCATTTGACTCACGGCTTCATCTTCTCCCTCGTTTGGCGCTCTTCCCGCTCTAGATCTGCTCTCTAGCAAGTTTGTCGGCATAGCATGGGCCACTCGGTGTGAGGTTCCATTGAGCCATGGAGATCATAACAATCACAGAAAGACCCTCGACAAGACTGCTTCCTCTTGGCCAAACGACATGGTGAAATCGCATCCCCTCAGTGAACTCTCATTTCGTTCGGTGGCCCCCTCTTTCAGTGGGTAGGACATCTGCCTTCTACAAGACGTCATGGCAGGCACCAAGAGCTACAATGACAAACTCTTTCATTGGCGGGTTCGCTACATCGGGGAGACCTCATAGTTTTCAGGAGACCTTACCTCGAACTACTCTTTTCTTGTCAAGCCCCTTTTCTATCGGTGTGACCTTCACTCGTCGCCAAGACCCTGTGGCGAAGCCACTCCATCTTGGAAAAAGCCCACTTTTCTTCGAGGAAACTTTGCTGAGTTAGCGAGACTCATTTTCTTCGCTGGGACCCCATACCAACATCACAACCTTCTGTTGATCCTTGCCATCGGCGTGACTTTGGATCATCGGCAAGACCTTCCGTCACATTCATTTCCTTTTTGCCGAATTTCGGTGTCACCAAGACCCTGTGCCAGTCACACTGAAATGGAATCTTTCATGCAATGTGTTTTGCTGTAACCTCCCCTTATCGGGAAGATGTCCTATAGACACCCCATTCCTTGGCGAAAGATTTACTAGCTCATCCCTTTGTCACTGTAACACACTGGCTCTCTCACTGAAGACACTCGATAAACCCCTTACACTGTGTCAGTGAGACATTAGGCTCTCAGCAAGACCTCATCCCGAATTCAATATCTCCTACCGAAGACCTTTCCTTGTCACCGATCTGCAAGACAAAAATACTTCACTATGACCATGTACTGAAGAAAAGACTCTCGCCGAAGTGTTTGATCTTTTTGCTAGTCGGTGAGACTTTCTTTCCTTGGCAAGACTTCTTGGTGAGGAGAGAAACTTATGGTGACATAAGGACCCATCCGAAGGCAGTTGGCGAAACCTTTCATCGAGATCTTTAAGAACCATCCTCATGCATACGAATGGATCCTACAAAGCAAGGTCTCCATTAGTTCCCAAAGGCAAGTAAGATATATCATTATTTATCATGCCTCCAATTTTATCAAAAATAAACATAAAAACCAGCGGAGGCGGGGTCAAAATTGAACAGGAATGAGAGGGTAAAACAGGATGAATCCCGATGGAACCAGGATCGGGACAAAATATGACCCAGAAATGACATCCCTCGCCTCAAAACTGGCGGGGGCAGGGCCAAATGAAAACCGGGACCAGGACTGGAGTCAGGATGGGAACGAGCCATGGAAATAAATACAACTCCCGAGTTCATACCCCGTCCCGGCTCCGCGTCCACAAAGGAAACCAAAACGCGCAAGATGGAAACAAAACACCGACGGAGCCAAAGCAAAGCGATAAACAAGACAGAACCGAGGTCGGAACCAAATTCAAACTAGAAAATTCTTCGAGTTTTGGGTTCGGATTCCGTTCTGAACCCGCCTCTGACTACATTCAAGAAAGACAAGAAAAAAAGAAAGAAAGAGAAAGGGGAAGGGGAAGGAAATCCCCATGACAAAACAAAAAGGAAGAAAAGGGAAAGAGAAAGAAACAAGTGGAATCGGGACTAGAACCAAATCTGAACCAGAAACTTCTCCAAGTTTCGGGTTTGGATTCAAGTTCCGGTTCTAAGTCTGGCGGAAAAAGAAAAACACAAAAGAGACAAGGCAACAAAGATCAAAGCAGCAGAAATGGGGTCGAGGAAGACAGAGATAATATAATTCGAAAAGAAATCTAAGTTCGGAATCTGATCCAGCTCTGGGCCCACCGAAACACAAGAAACAAGAATGCCCAAGGCTGAAAAGAAGATACCTAAGGCAAAGGAGACAAACTGACAGAGACCAACGAAGAGAAAAGAAAAGGCGGGGTTGGACCCAAGAAGGGACCAAAATGAGGAACTTGAGAAAGTTCAACATTTGGAAGTTGGCCCCGGATCCGACTTTGACAAAGAACAAAAGAAATGAAAACTGAGGTCTGTCAGAACTGGAACCGGGGTTTGAACAAGACCCAAACTTAGAAGGAATTTCCAAGTCCAGTATTGGTTCCAGTTCCGCCTCCGATAGAACTTCAGAAAGAAATTGCCTAAGGAAGAAAACCAAAGGCCAAAGGGAAAAAACAAAGGGGGACCTATTTTAATCCAGAATAAAATGGGGTGGTTATGCAAGGCATAACACGCACCAGATGATCACCATTATCCACAATAAAAAAGATCTTACTACTACCTGCCCAAACTGCTATTTGCATATAGGTTATCCATACCATCAAAGCCAAAAGGTATTCCATGCCGAAAAATCCAAGGAACTGTTCCAAATCAGGAGGTCAATTCCTCACTACTAACTGGATGTTTCATTCCCAACAGAGCTTTTGTTTTCTCTATCTCCTCCTTGGTGAAGTATTCTAGCCTAAGTAGGGGTGGAGGGTCCTCCTTCTAAGCATTGTTGGCGACCTTTTCATTGAAGTCCTTTTGAAATATTTCCAAATCTTGGAGAAAAAGTTATGAGCTTGGTTTCCCTGCCTGCCAAGTGCGTCCAAATTTGAATTCCTTAAGATTTATTTGCAAAGTACCTTCCTCCAACATCTTGAGGAACTTGAACTTTGATACCTTCATTTTCATGGTAACCTGCAAAGCAATGTTGTGCAAGGTGAGTATTTTTGTAGAATCAGTAAGTTCCCTCAGTTTCCCATTAAATCTTTCACCATTTTGTTCTTTCCAAATATGTCACAAAGTTTTAGTGGAGACACAAGACAAAAACAATGATTGTTCCCTACCAAATTTATTACTTATGAATAAAAGAATTATGTCCAATCTGAGTTTTACATTAGTTTTCCAAACATCTAAGTTATGAAAAAATAAAATCCATATCTCTTTTGCATATATAGAGTCAAAGAAAATATGGTTTATTGTCTTGGGTACCCTGCACAATATGCAGATTTCAATGTCAATAGAACTTATTTTATAAGGAAATCTATGAAAGATCAAGAGCCATCTGAAGCAAGCCTTCTTTGGCTCAACTATTTTTGACCAATTATTTTAAGAAAATTTAGACCACTCATTGTTGCTTATGTTAGTATTCCATCTATTATTTAGGTATTCATATGTTTCTTCCTACTTAGTGAGAGTACTGTAGATAGTTTTGCATTGAGTTTATTAATACTAGTACCATTAGTACTTGAAATTCTTTGAATTTCTCTACATTAAATTTTCTATTTACCAGCCAGTTCATTCCTTTGCAAGCCTCTCTTACAACAAAATAGGTTCCCCATTGAGTTTCAAGGAGATTAAATTTGATTTTCAATTGAGCCCAATCTTTTAGAAGACCGTCATTCAGAATCACTAAGAAACTTTTTATTCCTTTGTTGTTCCAATTTTTAGTTGAGTGGCCCTAAAGGAGAGCCAAAGTGATAGCAACATAGGGTGGCAACCATCTCACTTTCACCATATAAACGGATTCTAACCAACTTTTCACTCACACAAACTCAATCTAAGCTTAGTTCAAATTTGCACCTAGTCTCCCTAGTAGGTCAGTAGACCTATTTCCTCTAGACCTTAACTCTTAGATTCTCTTAACAACCCTTGCCAAAAACCTCCATTTTAGGCACCCATTTATGCCTTATTCCACATACCTCAAACCCATTTAAGACTCCCTTAGATCAACTTTCTCGAAACTAACAAACTATGTTGTCCACAAGGCCAATTAGGCCAAATTAACAAAGCAACCCTCCTTTATTCTTCCTTTCAGATGCAAAAAACTATTGGGTAGAAACAACCAATCTTCCAAAGTACCAATTGCACCACTCTTAGGGTGTGATCAACTCTCTAACATCACAAACCCCAAAAACCTCTCTTTTCTCAAGATTGACAAGGGTTTATTGAAAAACCCATCTCCTAGCCTCACACCAACTTGAAACCATTTCTAACAAACTTAATTTACTTTGCACCAACTTAATTCATCTTCAAATTATGCTACCTCCAAGAATCACACACAATTCCTTCTTTAAATCACTCAAATTCACTTTTTTTCACCCTTTTATCAACTAGGGTTTCATTCCCTATCATACAAATGACCTTTCCCTATTCTTGCAGACACAAAAACTAATTGAACTTCATCTATTCAAACCAAATCCAATATATTCTAAATTATCCTCAATCAATTTCTTCCATCCATCCTTTCTAGCCTTGTTCTTAAGGCAAAATTTTTGTATTTGCAACAGGGCAGTGTTAAGAAACTCTCCAAATATCTTTACCACACTTGTATATTTATTCCTACACCTATACCTAGTCTACATGGGCCCATTCCTCTGAGATACAATAGGTATAGAAGGAGGAATGTCCTTTTCAATACATTTTAGCCCTCAAAACCCTTGACTTCAACTTTAACCAACAACTTCAGAAAATGCAATCAATCTCCCTTCCAAAGTAATGTCAAGTCTTCAAACCTATTGTAAAGTGAGGAGAACACATTCCTACAACATATTAAAATCATATTAGATCAGTTCTCTATTGTACAGACTTGTACAAGTCTAGAAATGACAAGAATACACATTAAATGACAGTACAACATAGATAGATTATTGGTTTTCTTTTTCAAACTATTTAACAACCATTCATATCAATGAACTTCACATATTTAAACATTTTCCACCTAAAAATAACTATTTCAACTTCATACAAGAACCTTTGGAAGCCAATGGCCATTGGCATTCTAACAACTTGCAATTTTTTGCACTTTACAACATTTTTCATGACAACTTTTTGTAATATTTTCCATATTCACCTAATGACCCCACAATGACTCAAAAGACCACAACAACATTAAAAAATAGCCCAACATGGCCTTATTTGACCTTATCATGACTAAATAAACCTAACTAGACTCAAATTCATAAAATGGAGCAACAAGGTCCTTTGCACCATTCACCTAGCCATGAAATTCTTCCAAGTCTCTTGGAAGTCTTCAACTCTTAACCTGCAACAACTATTTGATCTCCAACACTTTTCAATGCTCCTCCATGTAGTCTTCCATGCTATTCTTCATTGGTTTTGATCTTCACCTTTGGCTTGGATTTGTCCCTACAAAGTAGACCTCTAGTTGTCTTGTCATCTTGAACCTACATCTCCATACTTTGATTTGTCTTCACTAGATTCATCCATTTGCTTCCACCTTCTCCTTCTTCTTCATTCACTACAAAATAGCTCACTTTTTCCCTCTTCCTTCATCTTGAATTTTGGTTTGACCCTCATCAAAATCATTATCAAAACAAGAATTGTTGCCCTCTTAAATTCACTCCACCAAACATTCACTCTCACCTTATCCTTTGTTCCTCCATCATTGGAACCTCAGTCATGACAGAATACAATTGCCCCACAACTAATCTTATCTTCTAAGGACAACTCTCTATCCTAACTAGAAAAACTTCACTCTTCTCCACTTCAATTGGATATTTCACAAACACTTTCTCTTCAGCCTTCTCTTGTAAAATCACTGTCATCTTCACATCCTCGGTCCCTTCCATCATTGAGACCCTCTGCAAATACTTTTCTTCCTCATCTTCACCTCTTATGGTGACTGCAACTTCTTTAATCTCTACAAACTCTTTCACTGGCCTTTGATCTTGGTTCTTTGCAACTTTCACCTTCATAACCCACATTAGACTTGTTTCCTTCATGATCTCTATACTTTTTAACTCAGATACCTCTGCCCTAGCAGTGCTTGATTTCTCACTATATTCTTTTCCTTTCAAGGGACACATCACTTCCCTCACCATAATTTCTTCACTCTTTACAAGCCCTTCATGGATTTCCACAATCCTTTCATTCACTTTATCTTTATCCATTTACTTTGGCTTCATTTTCTTTGTCTCTAAGACCCCTTTGTCATTAGGTCTATTTGTCCTTGCATTATCAGACTTTTGCTACTTTCCAACTTCTTGTCCTTTCATTGGACAATATATTTCTTCCATTGTGACCTTACTAGGCCAACCTTTCCTTTCCTTAGGCAACTCCTTTGCATTCACCACATCTCTTTCTCTTTTTAGGACCTTTGTCCCAAGATTTTCCTTCTCACAAACCTATGTATTATATTTTCTTATCATTGTCTTGTCATCACATGACTGGACCCTACACCTTCTTTTTCTTTCCTTTTCCAAAATTTAGATCCTCTCTTGTCTTCATCATATTTTCCAATCTTTTCTTAAACCTTCAAGGTCATTTCACCTTTTACCTTCATTATCTCAATCTTCTTCATCAACTCATCACTCTCTTTACTCTTCCACTTTGCATCCCTGTCAATACTGGTTTTCTCAACACTTTTCTTCTTTGTAGTGGTTGCACTCTCACTGTACTTGTCTTCCTCATGCTTTAGAAACTCTTTTCTGCTCTGATTTGTTATTCTTTCTTTCTTTCTTTGTCTCTTATCCTCTTCCACCAATGGAATCAAATTAAAAGTAACTCCATCCTTCATAATATTTTAACTATTATGCCTTCCATCATACAAAGAAAATCTTTCATATTGCCATGGAATCCCTAATAAAAAATGGCATATACTTATAGGTACAAAATCACACAAGATTCTATCTTTATAACCACCTATTTGAAACTCAACTCAAGATTTCTCCTTGAACAAGAAAGTATTCTCACCATTCAACCAAGAAACATAATACATGGTGATTCATGAGGAAACCTTACCAAATGCAACTTGTCAACCATTTCTTGAGATACCATATTATCTAGGCTACAAGAATCTACCATTACAATACATACCATACCTTGACCATTGCAAGTGGTTTTGAAAAGTTCATTTATTTGTGTTGCTTCACTAATTTCCTTTGCCAACATGTTGTTTTGTCTTTATAACTTCCAACTGTCCTTTTATGCAAACTTCAACCAATCACCTTCAAAGATCTAGTAATTGTGCTATGATACCAATTGATAGCAATACAGGGTGGCAACCATCTCACTTTCACCATTCAAAGGGATTCTAACCAACTTTTCACTCACACAAACTCAATCTAGGCTTAATTCAAATTTGCATCTAGTCTCCTTAGTAGGTCAACAAACCTATTTCCGCCACCTTAACTCTCAGATTCTCTTAACAAACCTTGCAAAAAACCACCATTTTAGGCACCCATTTAGGCCTTCTTCAACATACCTCAAACCCACTTAAGACTCCTTTGGATCAACTTTCTCAAAACTAGTAAACTGCATTGTCCACAAGGCCAATTAGGCCAAATTAACAAAGCAACCCTCCTTTATTATACCTTCAAGATGAAAAAAACTATTGGGTAGCAACAACCAGTCTACCAAAGCACCAATTCCACCACTCTTAGGGTGTGATCAACCCTCTAACATCACAAACCCCAAAACCCTCTATTTTCTCAAGATTGACAAGGGTTTATTGAAAAACCCATCTCCTGGCCTCACACCAACTTCAAACCACTTATAACACACTTAATTTACACTGAACCAACTTAATTCATCTTCAAATTATGCTTCATCTAAGAATCACACACACTTCCTTCTTTATATCACTCAAATTCACTTGTTTTCACCCTTTTATCAACTAGGGTTTCATGCCCTATCATACAAATGACATTTCCCTATTCTTTTAGACACACAAACTAATTTAAATTCACCTATTCACACCAAATCCAACATATTCTAACTTATCCTCAATCAATTTCTTCCATCCATCCTTTCTAGTCTTATTCTTAAGGCCCAAATTCTATATTAACAATAGGGCAGTGTTAGGAAAATCTCCAAATATCTTTACCACACTTGAATATTTATTCCTACACTTATACCTATTCTACACAGACCCGTTCCTCTAAGATACAACAAGTATAGAAGGAGGAATGACCTTTTCAATACATTTTAGCCCTTAAAACCCTTGACTGCAACTTTAACCAACAACTTCAAAAAATGCAATCAATCTCCCTTCCAAAGTAATTTCAAGTCTTCAAACCTGATGCAAAGTGAAGAGAACACATGCCTACAACATATTAAAATCATATTAGAGATGTTCCATTCTGTACGGACCCGCACAAGTTTGGAAATGACAAGAATACACATGAAATGACAGTAAAATAGAGATATATATTATTGGTTTTATCTTTCAAACTCTTCAACAACTATTCACGTCG
The DNA here is from genome assembly GCA_007258455.2 of Sequoia sempervirens. NCBI lineage: Eukaryota > Viridiplantae > Streptophyta > Pinopsida > Cupressales > Cupressaceae > Sequoia > Sequoia sempervirens. Next base: position 60,668 of record VDFB02114162.1, read on the forward strand.
ATGAGCTTCACGTATTTAAAAAATTTACACCTAAAAATAACTATTTCAACTTCGTACAACAACCTTTGGAAGCCAATGACCGTTGGCATTCTAACAACTTGCAATTTTTTTGCACTTTACAACATTTTTCATGACAACTTTTTGCAATATTAGCCATATTCCTAATGACCCCACAATGACTGAAAAAGACCACAAAACATTACAAAATGGCCCAACATGGCCTTATTTTACCTTATCATAACTAAACAAACCTAATTAGACTCAAATTCATAAAATGGAGCAACAAGGTGCTCTGCACCACAAAGGCTTTTACTTATGTTTGAGATTCCACCAAATAGACCTTTGTGTGTACAAAATATTACTAGGATGAGAGAATTGAGAGTTAGTTATGAACTCTTTAACATGCTCCCACGTTTCCAAATGATCCTAAACACCACTGAGACTTTAGGGGATATAGGGTATTGACAACTAAGAAGGTCACTAAGGGGGATGTTTTTCTAGTTTTTTGCATGCTTGGGATTCACCCTTTGGATATTTCTTTTGATTAACACTTTCCAAGGCTCGTTACTATCCAGGGCCTTGAAAATCCATTTGGAAGCTAGAGCTATGGCTTGGATTTTCAAGTCCTATAGACCAATCCCCCCCATCTATCTTGCTTAGGCAACACCAACTCCATTCATCTGCATGCCTCTTTTTGTTTCCCTTTCCATTTGACCAAAGAAAAATTTGAATCTCTTTTTGGATTTCATCTACTTGTTAGTTAATAAACAACGACATCGATGTGAAATACAGGTTGTAAGAGGAAAGAACCTTTTGAAAAATTTGAACCCTTCCTGCTAGTGAGAGGTAATGCTTTTCCATGTCTCAATCTTTTTATCAATCCTGTTTTTAATCCAAGTCCACATTTATTTTAAGTTTGGGCATACTGCAAATGGTATTCCCATGTACCTTACCTATTTGTGTGGCCCTCCCCATTGGATTCCAAATTTATTTACCCAATCTAGAGGCTTGTTCTACCATCCCAACAAAATTGATTTGGAGAGGGAGGTTTTTGCACCAGAGGCTTCACATAAGATATTTAGTTTCCCCATTAGATTGGAGAAATTCTCTTCCTCCAATAGGTGGAAAAAGTTGTATCATGAATGAATTAAACATTCAATAGCTCATCATTGTTTGGGAGTGTTATACCTCTAACCTTTGGTGAGAGCACATTGGTACTGAGAACATAGTATAGGGCATCTAAAGCAATCACAAACAATGCAAGGGAAAAAGGACAACCTTGTCTAATTGACCTTTGTAGGGAAAATTCTTCTATAAGGGAGCCATTTACATCTACCTGTGCTACTGCATCCTTGAACAAAGTGACTACCATGTTGCAAAAAGCTTCAAGGAAATCAATAGTCTCAAGAGTGGGCCTAATGAAGGTCCATTCAACCTTTTCATAAGCCTTTTAAAAATCCAATGGTTTAATAGCACCCTCTTGATTGGAGTTTTCTTCCCAATCTAGCATTTCCCAGCTTGTGATGAGGTTCTCCAACATGTACCTGTTAATGAAGCCTGTTTGAGTGGTACTGATGATTTTGGTCAGAACATTTTTCAACCTTCTTGCCAACACTTTTGCAAGAACTTTATATGATACATTTAGTAGGATTATGGGTCTCCAATTTTTAATTTGAGTCTTGTCACCTTCTTTGGGGAGAAATTTTATAATGCCTTTGTTAATGCCACTCCCAAAGGAGGCAACCTCCAAAGCTTCCTTGTACACTAGGACTAGGTCATCAACTATCCAATCCTTGAAGGTCTTATATAATTTTTCTAGGAGACCATCAACCCCAAGGGATTTTTCATTCTGCGTAGATTTTATTGCCCTTTTTATTTCTTCTTTGGACACCTCACAACCTAGTTTCTCCACCTCTTCCCCCTCTAGCTTGTTAGGAATGGCACTTTTGATTAAATTCCTTGCACTAGTGCAACCATTCCCACCAATTTCAGATGAGAATAGGTTCTTGTAGAAATTAAAAAGTGGCCCTTGATTTCTTCTTGATCACTAACTGCTCCCTCATCAACCTGAACCTACTCTATATGTTCCTTAAATTTCTTCTCTCTAAGGAGTTTGAAGAAAAATTTAGACTCTTTGTCACCGCTTTCAAGCCAATTGAACCTAGATCTAACTTTGAGAACCTAGATTCTTCTATTTTAGAGCCTTCTCAAGGAATCTTTGGCAAGAGCCATCTTATTACCTAACCCCTCATTTTTGGGGTCTTTCTAAAGCCTAGCTTCTGCTTGTAACAATTATTCCTGAAGTAGACCTTCCTCTCTCCTACTATCCATAGCTTTCCTTTTTCCTATTGTCTAAAATAAGGCTTTCCAACCCTTGACATTTAGGTTCCAACTTTCTACGGAACTTATGTTCTTATGCATGCAACTATTTATCATTTTGAGTGTTTTAATAGCATTTGAATAGTCCTTGTCCTTGAAAGAGCTGAATATATTAGCTCAACAACCAAGACCACTTGCAAAAACAATACAAACCTTCTACAAGAGGATATGGAATAAAATGCGCTTGCTTGATATTAAGAACTGTCAAATGATAAGGTATGAAGTATATTACAAATGTGTACAATGACCTTCCTTATATAGGAAAGGTTGAAATGTAGTAATGAACATGGTGTTGAAAAATGTCATAATCCTATGACATGAGACAAATAACAAACTAACTACCTAGGAATCATGCAAAATAGCTAGATAAGATAAGTTCTAAAAAAGCCAACTAAGACTTATAGAAAGAATGTTACATCCTATCACCTAGAAATTAATACCTAGGAATAAATGAATGCCTTAGTAAACTTATGTAAGTGTAATTAAATAATTAATTACACCAACACCCCCTATAAGTGTAATTTAGGGAGAAGTTTATTATGCAAATGATGCAAAGATGGGTCCTGACTACTAGGCCATTTTAGGTACCCATGTACAAATACAAAAAGATATCTCTCACAACTGAAGAAAAGGAGAAAACCCAGTGGGACAAAAATCCTCTCCAAAAGAGAGAAAGGAAACTAAAGAAAAATATCATGTGAGGAAGGATGGAGGACTCTATGATACCTTGAAGTACACCATCCATCACACACACACACATATATTATAAAAGCCCCCCCATAGGAGGGGATGAAAGAGAATACATAGCCCCCCCATGATGAAGTAACTGCAAAACCACTAAAGAATTTTTGAAGACATAAGAGAATTAAATATCAACAATGTATCTCCCCTTGGGAAGAAAAAGATCCAATGGCTAATGCTGAAGAAACCTAATATTCAATAAGAAGCAAGAGGGAAGCAGTATGAAGCATGAAATCTCTAAAGATGCCTCAAAAAAATCAGGTGTTACCCCAATCAAGGAAGAAGACAAAGAATGTGGAGACTCAAGAGAAACCTCCAAAGGTGAATGATCAAGAAGGAGAGAAACCCCCTCAAACAAGTAATCCAAATTTACTGAAGAAGTCTGACATACCAAATCTAATATCTCTGTCATGAAACCATCATGTACAAAACTGGAAAACCACTAGTATCCTGCTCATCTGAAGGTTGGCTCAAATCTGAAGAAGCAAGAGGAGATTGAACCTCATTACATGACTTATGAATGGAGAGGTTTAACCATCCATGACATCCACCACCTAAAAAATTATCCACATTGGATCTAAGAGAGTCATTTCTGGAGCATTCACCATTAGGAACAAAATGAGAAAACTAGTAGATTGTTTCCTGACAATTGACCCTACCCACCACAACAAGTTTCTTGGTATCCAAATCTCAAATGTAGGTTGAATCTAGATTAAACTCAATTGAATTACTGGTTTGTGCTATCTGATATACTGAAAGAATATTGTGCGTAATATCAAGATTACAAAGCACATTATTAAAGCTACCATGTGGCACATCAATAACCAAGTTATCAAATACATCAAGATACACATCATTAGCCATCAAGATACTCATGAGTGAACTATTCTTCAAAGATGAAAACCTTTCAGGTAGGTTTGATATATGATAGGAGGCTCCAGAGTCAAGAATCCAATTCCTAGACCTTTCAACATGTGTGACAACAAAGGAATGCTCTTTTTGTTTATAATCATCTATCATATCGCTCCTATTTGTAATTCTTGCATGACTAGTCTATGTAGTAGATGTTGATTGAGAATAAGAAGATGATACAATTTTAGATTTAGAAGGAAAATAAATGTTGTGTTCCTTTAAGAGTTGCCTCATTTCATCTAACTCTTTCTTGTAACAAGTGTGTTCACCACGCCCTGGTTTTTTACAATAACCACATTTAGTCTTCTCCATCTTATGTTTTTCCTCTTTTGAAGATGTGGGAGGTTCTTTAGATTCTACCTTAGGTTTGAAATTTTTCTTTCCTTTATCCTTAGATGATGACGATGCAACTAAAGCATGATTCTTAGTATGTGTATCAAGTTGACTAAGTTTTGATTGTTCTCTAGTCAACCTATCATAGAATGTCTCAAAAGAGAGCATTACAAAAGAATCACCTAAACCATCCATTGTTGCATAGAAGGAAGTAGAAAAGTATGCAAATGAACCTTTCAACTTAGAAAAAGAAAATGCACTCTTTATCAATTTTTTCCTGGCCACATCCCACCAATTGAGATCTCAGTGATTTTAATTTTACCAAGTAGTCTTCAATGGTGGAAAATGCATCTGTAGAAAGTGAAGCCAATTTAGCCTCCAATTGGATGGAACGTACCTCACTAACTGCACCAAAGAGAGTCTTGTACTTATCCCAAACCTGCTTAGGAGTTGTACATTCCTCAATATGAAAGAATAAACTAGATTTGAAACACACATTGTAATTAAACCCATAGCTTCATCACATTTATTCCTATGAACAAATTGTTCATATTCTCTGGTAAAATCAGGTTGGTGATCACTCAAAGTGAACCACAAACCCTTTGACCAAAGCAATA
>VDFB02114163.1:0-13873 GCA_007258455.2 Sequoia sempervirens
TAAGTAGGTGTCTGTCTGACCACACTAACCACAATAAAACGATAATATTTTTTTATAAAATTTTAGATATAATTAGAGGACTCATATCCCAATGTGATGCAATTTTTTTTGTAATTTTTTTTCAAGTAAATAATTAATTACAATTTTTTTATTACAACTTTTAAAAAATATAAAAACTCATATGTCTGACCACCTTAACTTGGTGAAAAATCCATGAAATTAATTAATTATTTTTTTAATCCTATAGTATGCAAATCATAGAATGTGACACATGTTTCAGATTCAAAAAATGTGATACCAACGTTTGAAAGCTATAGATATTTTTTAATCAGCCTATCAATCATGACTTTAGTTGTAATTCAAATAGAAAATGAATAATAATTATTAATTAAATTCAAAGTAAAACATAATTTATATTGGTGGAAAGCTGAAAATATCCTTTAAAAACCCTTTTCGTTTCATCAATTTTGGGTAAAAAAAGGCCGTCAACCACATACACTACACATACCCATCATATTGGTACTTTTTGGCCCATCATGATCCTACACATACCCATCTGCAACATTTTGAATTGTGTTGACATCAATGACAACATTAACGACAATACTACCAATCTTGCTCATACTTGCAATAGTTCCTACCTATTTAATTAATTGCACCATTTTCATCTATTACCCTAATTAATCTAATAAGGTTAATTGACCCCTTCCATGCTAACATTTCATCTCATTAAATTAAATTAATCTAATTATTTGATTTAAATCCCTAAGTCCTCTTATTTAATTAAATAACCCTAAGTTATTTAATTAAATATCATAACACCTTTCCCTTTTCATTAGATCACTTTATTTAATTAATATCATCTAATTCCCCTTAATTGCATAAATTAAACCATTGTTTAATTAGCAATTACTATTAAAGTTTATTCCCTCCCCACTTGTAAGGGAATATTCCTCCTTTGCACATTCCTCCAAAAAAAGGGGATATTCCCATGGAATATTCCTTTGCACAACTTAATTTGGTTTTAATTAACTAAATATTTATTTCCCTCACCCATGAGAATATCCTTAAGAATGTTCTCTTTCTTCACTCATTTGAAAAGGGGAATATTCCTTTTCTCTGTAACAAACTTGTTTGACTTCATGTGCAAGTTAACTTGTGACCTTTTGTGCAAGTTAACTTGTGACCTCTTGTGCAAGTAGAAAATGTGTTTGTTTGGACAAAGGTGAATCCTTGATTAAATCTCATCATTGATTCTCATCTGTTGATGAGAATCCATGATCCATGCCTCCAACTTCTTCCATCCTTGACCATTGATTAGCCTTTTCAATCTCAACCTCCATTTCTCATTTGCTTTCCTATAAATAAAGCACTATTTGGAGATAAATGGATCAATCTTTTTTAGAGAAAACTCATGTTGTTGAAATCACTCACACTCACTCATATTTATAATTTGCTTAGCATCATTTTAGGTTAATTACTTGCATTAATTAGCTTAGCTTCCATTAATGGATTTCATGGTAACATAGATGCATTCATATAGCTTGTTTATTAATTAAGGTTTCAATATTTTAGCTTAGAATCAATTTAGATTAGCTTTGCATTCATACATCTTGATCAAAATTAGCTTAAATAATGTTAAAATAGCTTACATCAAAATCATTTAGCTTTAAATCATGTTTCATTACACATTTCTTATTAGTTTCATTAGTTTTCTTCCATAAAACTGATTGGAATAAACTCATTTATCCATGGGATTAGTAAAGGGTCATCGCTCCACATCAATGAGACACCACTCCCCCAACAAGATAAGTTTCAATGGATTAGAGTAGGCATTTTAAAGTTTTTAGAGTTTAGTATGCTTGGTTTTAATAGATGCATGGATTAATTTGTATTTGATTGATTTTATTGAGATTGATGTTAGTGGCTTAATTATGCTTTGATTCTTCATTGATTAAGCATAATTAGCCCATACTAATCCATCGGTCACATTTTGGTGCTAGAAGAAGGGCATAACCGATCAAATTTAATCAAGTTCTATCTCAAATTATGTTCTTTCTGATTTTTGCAAGATACAGTGACACTCTAGAGGATTTTAGTGACACATTTTCTGGGTGTTGCCATATAGCAACACTATCATCATCAAAACCACCGATATATAATTAATTCCCTAGCACTAATTAAATCAAATGATGACGTTGAATACTTTTGGAGGTATCGAGAATTTGAAAATAGAGATGCTATCATCGTCACTAGATTTCTGCATAGCGGTGTTCAAATTCATGAGAGCGACACTCATTTGATTTATGGTGACACTATCATGAATTGTGACACCCTTCTCTGGTAAGCAAAATAGTGATCAATTTTCAGCATGTGCTTTAATTTTTCTACTTCATTTGATCACTAACATGCCTCTAACTTTGTTATGATTTTTAGGCTAATTGGGTTTTGCAGGTTGGATGATAAAGGTTGAAGTGAAGAAGCATTCTTATCTTAAATCTTATGGTTGTAACAAGTGTTGCAACACTTTGGGGAAATTATAACCCATTTATCATGAATTTTTTTATGCATTAGGACCACACTACCTTTCAATTGGGTTTTAAAATGAATGCTCAAATCAATTAAAAATGAACCCTCACTTCATCATTTTACTTTGGGGTTAAAATTAAACAATACAACTTAACACTTAGTGTTTAAAATGAACTCATCAATGCTTTGAAAGGTTAAATTTAATAAGTGCTTGCTATGTTTTGTGATTTACATTTGTGTCATTAAACGAGTATGCTCTTCTATCATGCCACTCAATGATCTTGGGAATCAAAACCATTCCTTGATATTTTGTATAATCGCCCATATATTTTAATTTGGATTAAAATGAACCCCATGCCAGTGTAAGGAAAAGGCATTTGCATGTTCTCTCCTTGCTTCATTTGAACTGGGAGATCGAAATACAAATTGTAATTCATTTCTTTTGTTTATCTTTAGAGGGCTTACCTCCCCACTTTGAAAGGAGGGAATGACCCAATCGGTAATGAGCTAAAGCCAAACTCTTTCAAGCTCTTTCAAGTCACTATATAAAAATATGTTCATGATGAAAGTCATAAACAATAGGTGTGGATGTGTCATACTAACAAGTGTCACCCTTAGTATTCTATGTGATAGGTCAAAATCTCTTCTTAGGAAGGGACTGGGAGGCCTCTTGATTGAAATAATCTTGAACTAATCTTGTCATGTGTATGGCCACCTTGAACGAAAGTCCTTACTAGTGAACCAATTGTTTAGAATCCAAAAACCCTTATGCTTGTTGGTGCAGGAACGATCATTTCGAAGCTGCCCCACATTTTACTATTCATTGTCGAAACAAAAAAAATCTTTGGGATCTTTGTATCTTCAAGATTTGAGATTTGGTGGTCCCGAGAAGTATATTCCTTGAAAGGGGAAGCCGGTGTTGCTAAATCTCTAGATGTTTGCATTGTCTTAGTGTTTGGAGAAATCCAAGTTGGGATTGACTGATGGAAAAATTTTTGTGAGTCAGCTTTAATACTTTGCTTGGCTCCAAAACATTGCAAACAAACATTCACAATCTTCCTCAAGATTTCAAACTCTTTGGTCTAAGTATGGATACCCTTTGACAATACCTTGATATTAATGCTTGTCCTAAGAATTTATTCTTAGAGACTTCTAAATAATTTGGTTTACATCTTAATCCATATTTTCCAAAGTTAACCTAAGCCACTATCGCTTGAATTTCATCCTTTTCACAAAATGGACATTGTGAAATTTATGATGTTTTTGACATAGACATTTAGTTTTCAAAAAACTAATCAAGACAAGTGCAGTAAAAGAAACTCATTTAAGCAAGATAAATTGAAAAATTAAACCCAACATGACCATTTGGAGACCGATCACTCCCATTGAAAAACCCGGCCTTATAGGTGCTATCATTCAACCAAAATTTGAACTAATTGAGGGAGAACAAACTAATATAATTAGTAGTTTGAGAAGCTTCTCTTTTGAAACAAAGGAAACACCCATTTAGTGGAGAAACACATCAGCAATATTAGATGAAGAAGAGGAAAAAGTTGATATTGTGGCTAGAAGACCCATATTACCACCATTTGCATGGCAATAAATATCCTCTTTGTCATATCTAGACTTCTAAATGATCTCATGCAAAATCAAAATCCCTAAGTGAGAAGGTCTATAGGTTGTGTGTAGAGTTGGATACAATCCTAACCCCACAGTCGCGGAATTTTGAACACTTGCAAAACAAAATCATTTGGCAATACAAAAAAGAGATCACTTGAGGTTACAAAGAATGATGCTCTAAACACATGAAGCAAAAATGCATTAACAAGTATTTTAGATTACAAAGATTAATCCTATAAAAAGTGATCCAAGAAAACCCTAGGAATAATAATAAAATAAAGAATGCCTAAGTTTAGCTTAAGTGAAATAAAGTAAAGGTGACTTAATTAATTAATCAATATTGATTAAATTAATTAAGTAAACAATCTATTACTCTAACAACCTCCTTAAGATGGTAGAACTTAGGGGGAAGCTTAAAAACTAATGATAGATGCATGAAAGCAAAGATGGGTCTCGACAACTAGGCTTGATGAGGTACCTATCTACAAATATAAAATATCTCCCACAACAAGAGAAAAGGAGAAAACCTCATGGGAAAAACTCCTCTCCAAAAGAGAGAAATACATGTGAAGGACTAAGAAGCCTCCAAACAAGAATGCCCCAAAAATAATAGGAACAAGTGAAGGACTAAAGAAGCCTCCAAATAAGAGTGAAGGATTGAAGAAGCATCCAATAAGAGTGAAGGATGAAGAAGCCTCCAACCAAGAAGAAATTATCCTAAAATATAGGAACAAAGGATGAACATGAAAAACACCACTAAGGCATGAAGAAGCTGCAAACACTTTCATAGAATGACTATTGAAATGTTGAAAGAAGAACCTTCACTGAAATATATGATCATTAGGATCAAGAAGACAAGAATTTGTATGAGTGCTCCCAATGACACTACTCTAATCCAATGGAAAAACAAGGAAAACATAAATAACTCAAAGAAACAGATGGCACAAGTACCAATAGTCTGAAGAACTGATCAAGTGAAAATGGAAGGTCACCTCTTGAATCAAGGAGTGTCTATATGGTAAGTGATCCATCTCAATGAAATAAAAGTAACCGACCATTGGTACACTCTGTATCTAAAAGTACATAGGAACAAATATTGAATACATAGCTCACTCCAATGAAACCAAGGAAGCAATATCACCAACAGGAGAAACCCCCCCCATAATGCTGACAAGGGAGAGTCATGAGAGGTACACTAAAATTGAATGCTAGAAAGAAGTGGATGTATAAGAACCAAGATCATTTGAATGTGAAAACATGAAAGTACCAACAAAGTATAAAGGGTGTGCAAACAAAGGCACACACACATGAGTCAAGAATCAATGTGATTCACTATTGTTGTGGAAGAAACACTCACTAGACAAAGGTATGATGGAAAAAAGGAAAAAATCAACCCCCATGAAACTTTATAAAATAGTGCAAGTACAATAATGGCACACTATGATGTGCAAGAACCCAAATACTACACATACAAAGCTAAGACACTTTATTTCAATGCATTTATAGATGATAAATACATGCAATGTGAGCCCATAAGATCCAAAAATAACTACATCTAAGAAGAAGGATTTTTGGAAAAAAACCAAAAATCAAATTTGGAAACCACCTGTACCATTGCAAAGAGCTTGGAACCAAATTTCCGACAATATCTTGTTTTCCCATTTTTGATATTGTATGAAAAAGTTATGCCAAAAACACTAAAGGAAACTCCAGAAAAGAAGATTTGACTTTGAATAGAAATAATAGGGAGCTGAGAAAAAAATTCCAAAAAATACCCACACCATTGGAAAGTGCTTTGAGTCCTTTTTTCAATGATATCTCATTTTCTTGATTTCAACACTGTGGGAAAAAGTTATGGCCTCCAGAAGAAAATTTCCCTTAAAGGGAAATTACATAGTCAGCTAGAAAAAAATAATGGCCATATGGCCATTGCAGTAGAAATATGACATTAAAATTGATGACAAAATGATTGTCGTCGTATTTTCCCAATTGGGCTTATTTTAAAATCAATTGTTTTAAAAAATATATTAGTTTTAAAAGGGGATAGTAGGACCCACCCATCCTGGTGTGGGACCCAAGGCTATTGTAGCGATGGTACCTTGTACCTACATACAGGGGGTAGGTGCTTGTGTACCTCCCCTCTAGAAAAAGGATTTTTTTTTGAAATTAGTAAAACCCGCCAGCTCCCCTGGAAAAAAAAAGATATTAATTTTTTTATTTGATATTTTTAAAAAATGTTTTTGCAAGGTAAAAAAGATCAAATTATATTTTTTTAAATTTTGCCTTGACTTGTGTGTTGGGGAGGCTGTACAACCTTCTTAACAATGTTTTTTCCTCAAAGGCTCCCAACACAGAATTTGACAATTTGGTAATAGATCTTAGGGTTTTTGGGCCTTCTAAGTGTGATGGTGAGGTCTATTTAGGCCCAAAGTGCTCCGAAAAACTAGCTACCCTCTAGAATTGGCAAAAAACCCTTCCTTCAAACCCTCATAGATCTGACAAATGGAAGCCAATTTTGACAAAAAAAAAATCAATCTTTACTATTCCAGTAGCTTTGGATTCAATGGAGAGGTTTGATTTGATCTTGGATGCACTGAAAACATTGCTTCAAGGCAAGATCCCTCAAAAAAAGAATAAGAAGCTGTAGATCTGGAGCTTTGATACCCTGTAGAAATTGATAATCCAAACTCACATATCCAAATAAAGACCTACAAACAAATAACATGTCACACAAAAGAGATGAAGAGATACAAGAATGGCGCTCTACAAACATGAAGCAAAAATGCATTAACAAGTATTTTAGATTAGAAAAGATCAATCCTTATAAAAGGAGATTCAAACCTTAAAAGTGCAAACCCTAGGAATAATAATAAAATAAGGAATGACTAAGTTTAGCTTAAGTGAAATGAAGTAAAGGTGACTTAATTAATTAATCAATATGATTAAATTAATTAAGTAAACAACCTATTACTCTAACAAGTTGTCACTTCGAACTTAGGCATCTTAGTCCAAAAGCTTTGAAAAAACATCTTTTATCACTTCACCAAAATAGAACAAGGTTTGTATACAACTTCTACAAATGTGCTTCAAGGAACAATCTAGACTTGTATGCATTCTCTTTTTGGTCAAAGCCTCGGTGTTTTTCATGATCTGTAACCTATCTAAATCATTGGGTCTTTAGGATTTGAAAACTTTAGAGGTCTAGCATGATTTTCACTACTTTGGTCTTATCACATAAAGGTTCACTCTAGGTCAACATTGGGTCAAACATTTCATCCACCTCTTCATCAAATTTCATTCTTCACTTCACCAAAGTTTGCAAAATTTTTGAATACACCAACACTTTTTGACTTGAAAACATTTATCAAAACCAATCCCTAACTTAGCTATTTTGTATGTGAAATGAATCCTTTTCCATGCACTTAGTTAATTTAGTTATCATCTTTGGACTAGTTTTTTTTTAAGGTCACAAGTCTACCCTAATGATTTCCAAGTTCATAAACATCTTTTATCCAAACATCATATTGTCAAACCTACGTCAAAAGTGTTATCCCAAAATGTTTGCAAAGATAACTACCTATATCATTCATATTTTCATCTTCCATTATCATCATTGCTCCAAAAAGACTTAGAGTGTCCCTAACTAGATTTGAGTCAACTAGATAATTGAAACATTACAAATCTCAACATAACTCTCCTATAGGTGACCCAAAATTTATGGTAAATACATGACCACAACACAAGAGAATCATGGAGAAAACCAAAATAACATTCACCTCAAGTGACCCAAATCCTCAATAATTTGATCAAATAAGTCAAGTTACCCCATCACAACAACCATCATCTCCATTAGGACCATATGAGATTGAAGATATCACAAATATCTTGTTTGAACTCACTAGGGAGGAAATCATGGAACATCAAGCCTTAGAAAACATTGCTCCAATTTCCCCATCATTTTTTGTGCAATCATTAATACAAGGCTTGACTTCACCCATCTTACAAACAAGTCCATTACTAGAGCTAAATGAGACATCCATGCCTAGTATAGTAGCTAGTATTCTAAAGACTTTGGTCATACTCTTCCATTTGAAAGTAAGATGCTTGTGGCTACCCTCAACACCAATCCACCTCAAAACACCACTTGGACACCAACATTTGGTGCTCCTCCCATTCTCGAAAATCCCCAACATCCATATAAAACTCTTATACTCCATTCCTCCACAAAAACCTCAACATATCGGGGGCACCCATCTTTATCCATTCCCACAAATACCACAAGTATACCCAACATCACACAAAGTAATGTGGACCAATTGTCAATAAGTAGACCCAAAAGGGAAAGGCAATACCCTCATGCAAAATTAGCCTTTAACATAACATGGAACATCTTCATCCAATCCTCCCATTGATACATTAAACCCAATGGTTGGCCAAAACACATCCATTTAATCCATCCTCAACCCAAATCAAAACAATCCCTTGGTCACTAACCCCATCAACCAAGGTAATAACTTGTCCACATCCCTATTACTAGGAAATACCCAACACATGGGACAAGGAAACCTTTTAAATCAATGAACTCAAGGTCCTAATATCCCATTAACATTACAAAATCTAATGGTACCATCCTCATCTTTTCCCATGGTCCCCTTCACGATGCAAAATCAAATGGGACCTCAAGCTTACATTCCATCATCCCAACCCACCATCTTACAAGGAATTCCAAATCAAGGGAAACCACAACCAACACAACACATCAACACCCAAAATCCATCATAGATGTCCCAAAAATTGACTAATCCTACATTGCAAGCACATGCCTTAGATTTGCAACAAGCACAACATGCTTATCAACAAGCTATTCAACAACAACAAGAAGCAGCCTTAGCAAAAAAACAACAACAACAACAACAATAAGCATCCCTAGCAATGCAATAATAGCAACAACAACAACAAGTAGCCTTAGCAATACAACAAGCAGCCCTAGCAATACAAAACTAACAACAACAACAAGTAGCCTTAGCAACACAAGTAGCCCTAGCAATACAACACTAACAACAACAAAAAGTATCCTTAGCAACACAAGAACAACATCAAGCCCATCAAGTAGCCTTAGTAGCACAACAACAACATCAAGCCCATCAAGCAACCTTAGTAGCAAAACAACAACAAAAACCCAAGAACAAGCCCAAAATTAGCCTTTGTAGCTTAACAACAACAACAAGGCTCACTATCTCAACAATATGCCCAACAAAAACAACAAAAAGGTGCCTACTATAATTCACAACATAACATCATCAATATAAACGCATTAGGAACATACACATGAACACCTCAATAACCTTCAAAAAATCCCACACCACCATACACACCATACAACACCTTATCATATCAGAATCCCATGTACAACCTACCTACCATCCCATGATATGCTGCGTGTGTTTCTCCACTAAACCTGCAAGATGATATCACATCACAACTTAAGGCATTTCCACAATGAATATAGGATCTTGGAATGGGAAAGATGAAGAAGCCCCATACATAGAACTTATGTCCATATCCATTTGAATGAAACATCACAATGGTACCATTTCCTCTTAGTTTTGAAATCTCCAAATTTGAAAAATACAAAGGAAGGGGAATTGTTGTGGACCATGTCAAGGAATTCAATGTCATGTGTATGGAGGTTGCCTATAATGAATCCTATTTAAAGTTCCTCTTCACATGAATTTTAATAGGTCTTGCCATGGATTGGTTTTCTTAGTTGCCTCTAGGTATCAAAAATTTTCAAGAAATCATTGAAAAATTCATAGATCACTTCTCCTTTAACCTTGACATGGATGTGAGCTTAGAAGAGTTATACACTGTTAATGTAATACCCCTCCGTTTTGGTCATTCTTGAAATTGAGGAAGTTGGTTGTTTGGTGACCATGTCATTTTCACTTGTTACTTGTGGTTGGTAATTTGCTAGGTCATGAGGACTTTTGGATTGCATCATTTAATTTGATTTTTATATTAGACAATATCACTAATCTTATGACTAGAAGTAATTTATCAAATTAATCTAATTTTTAAGGTCACTTGATTTGGTTTGGGATCAAATAAAGAGCTAGATTTAATAATAAATGTTAATTGTATTATCATTGAAAATTTCTTATTTCAAGATGAAAGAAATTGTAACTAAATGAATTTAATAAAAATAATTATTGAGTGAATTTAATTAAGAAATTTAAAATTAAGAATTAACATAGATGAGATATTTAAAAATTTGAACTCAAGTTTGAATAAGGATTAAAGCAAGGAAAAGAATTGTTTATTGCTAAATAAATAAATAATAATAAAGCATCAGATTTTGGGAAGAGGAAAGGGCAAGAAAAGCTGCAAAGATGGTATATGTTTTATCTTCCTCTGTCTCACCACCTTCCAGGCAAAGATTTCAATCATTGAAACTCATAAATAAGAATGGAAGAGACAACTCAAGGGGGGGAATTACATTCTTATGGAGGGAAGCATATGTGGAAGGGGGTCGAATGGACAAGAGAGAAGGGAATTACAGCAGAACAAAGGTCTTTCCCCAATCGTGTTTCTTTTTTTGACGACTCCAGGTATGCTCATGTAGCCTTCATCATCTAAATCTACGTAACGGTGTGCATATGGAACACTAGCCAAGCTTACAATGATAGGATGTGTTCTGGAGCTCTTCATTAATTCAAAGATTTTGAGAACTTCCTTGCAAAATTCATTTCATTTTCTTCATTCTAAATAGCGCTGCCTGTGGAAAATTCCATTTACATAATTTATATTTACAATTTCATATTAAAAGAAGTAACCCTCAGATTTCTTGAACCTAGAACGTAAGATTTGCAAACATTTAAACTTAGCTAACAGAAGATTACAATATGGAATACTCAGATCCTATCACAGCGACTCACTTGAACACGGTAGGGTGTATAGATTTAAATAAACTCTCTGATTTTATTATCAAATCCCAAATGTTATCCACAAAACTGAAGGAAAATGGCTTCTCACATTTTTTTTTTGCAACCGTAGCCATCTCATACTTGGAGGAAGCTTGGTTCATGTGTTTTCTCTGATGTCGTCAATGAGCAGATTGTTCAAGTGAAGAAATTGAGGACCAATGAGCAGATTATTTAATTCTCTTGGTCTGCACAATGTTTCAAGCCTTTGCCAATTACCTCCGTTCAGTCGAAGTTGGGAGAAATTGATGTTATTGGATACAGTGTTTAGATTTCTCATAGTCTGGTAATATAAATTTATATAATCTCCCTAAAACCATTGGCAACCTATCATAGCTTCAAATTTCAGACTTACAAAGTTGTAGTAAATTAAATAGCCTCTCTGAATTCATTGTCAACCTGTCTCAGCTGTCGCACTTGAGCATAATAGGAAAGTTCAAAGGTTTTAAATACCCTGCTTGATTCTTCTGTCATTATATTGCAGTTGCAGCACTTGAAAATAAATTTATTTTTCCCCCCCAAACTGCAAACTGAGCACGTCTCTGGAAATTCGCTGCCAAACAGAAATGTGTCTGGTTCAAAAAGAAAAGGTTGTACATTAATTCTCCTGCTCTTAGGTCACGTATTTGCACCTCACCTTTCTCTTTCCCTTCAGCCTTGCTGATAACATTTGAGATTTGATAATAATGCAAGCAGATGGCAATATTTCCAAATTCCTGTATTCACTTTCTTATATACTTGTCAACCTATCAAAGTGGAAGTTTCTCCAGAGTCACCTCTTATCTCTCTCTCTCTTATTTCATTTTGTATATATGCTTGACACTGTTAAATATGATAGTAAGAATGTATTGTAATAAACTCCTAAAGCTACTTATCTCTCAGTATTTCCAAACTTTTCACCTTTCATCAATAGAATATAAATGAATGCAAATAAGCAGAACAAACTTAGCTATAACTCTTTCACTTGCAGCCAATGCTTAGACATAGAACACCCCGAACAAATTACTTCATACTCTGTCTCTCTCCTAATATTTATAGCCGCTCATTGAAGATGAAAGGACTATTTAGTTGAATTTATTTGAATACTTGTTCACATGAAGATGCTCATTGAGACTTAAGTTGTACGAGTGCATTTTTATATTTATATTTTGTTAGATTGATATATATATATATATATTTATGTTATTTAAAGAGAGAATAGTCTAGTTAATAATTGGTTATCATAGAAAGTATTTCTTATAATTAGTAGTGTTGTTAGGATAAATTGAACCATTAGTAAACTAATGTTTCAGAGGGAATTGACTTAATTGCTTATTTAGATTATTAGAAGCCTTGATTAAATGAATGAACTTCTTGCAGTAATTATAGAAAGTTGTTTATGTCTAAAGCAAATGAACTCTTTTGTTTGAGAGTATTAATTGATTTTGAGAACTATGAAATTTAGTTACTTAAGTCGGGTAATGAAGGGAAAATTATTTAAATAAATTTTTTCTTGAATTGAGACTTCCTTTTTAATTATTTCTCTTGAATTGATTAGGGAAAATGATTAATTAGTTTCAGGGGAGTGATTTCAATATTAGAAGCTAAAAATATAAATAGGTTGGATATTGGTTGAGGTGATATATAATTAAAGGATCTTGTTTTGAATAAATAAAGTTATTAATTGTTGGTATGAAATCTTGCCTCGTAGTTAGTCATCATTTATTAAGGATGGTGAAGTATAGAATCCTCACATTTGTTACTTTAAGAGGAAACATATGTTCTTTTAGAATATTATTAATCATTGTATCTAATTTAGATTGGAAGGTAGGTTAAAAATTTTACCTTGAGTTTTATTTTAATATAATGAAAATTAAAATATGAAGTATATATTGACTTTTTCTTATATGTTCTCTTATTTGGTGATTTAATTTTATAGTACTGATTTCGTGATATCTTTTAATTCTTTTATATTCCTTTTAGTTTATGAATTCAATAAATATTATCTTAATATCTAACTCCTCGTATCTTATAGAAATTTATTAGGAACAATGATTCTCTTATTTGTATATTCTAATTAAGTAATTGTTGAGTATTGTGTCATGGGTGTTGTACTGAACTTTTATGGAATTGTGTATCCTTGGCCATGGTTAAGTATTATAGTAAACTCTATTTGACTTCATTATGGTAGTAAATTATTCCTTGAATTGAGTTTTCATTCTTAATTATTTCATTTGGATTGTTAGCTAGTGAATCACTTTATGGCAATTCGAGTGTCTAAATCGATGAGGTTCTTTTATGGATAGTTATTTAGAACTTTGAGATTGTAATTGGCCTGTTTGTTGAGAAGATTGATTTTGTTCAGATTGATATTGTGAATAGATAATTGTTGTTGTTACCATGTTGCTGATTTTTATGATGGTGACTTACGTACCACTCTAAGGGGTTCTTGTGAGGAGAAAATTGAGGTCTCCCATGGAATACTTAGTTGGTGGCTTTTGGTTTTATTAAATGATTTTGTTTTAAGGTTGATTTTCTTTTGTGTTTCCCTATTTGAGGTGACACCATTGTTGCTTGTGGATGGGTCTTGATGAATCTTCCCTTTTATGGCTTTTCTGAGTTATTCTCATATTTGAGGAAATTTTATCCTTGTGTTGGAATTATTGGAGAAATACTCATGTGGCTTCACTTTACCCTTGGTTGTGGGTTTTCATTCTTTTGGCTTCCAGAGGCTTGAGATGATTGGTAATTGATGTTCTCTCTCT
>VDFB02114164.1:0-21857 GCA_007258455.2 Sequoia sempervirens
ATATATAAAGTCCTAAAAAAAATTATTCCAAGTGGTGAAAACCTGGAAACAGGCGCTACTTGAGGCCTTTGCATCCCTATTTATTAGCATGCATCCTCGACACTTAGCCTTTCTCCATCATGCCTTGTCCTTATTGCCTTGGTTTGGAATTGGTCTTTGTCTTTGTCTAGGGGCATCACTGTGTTAGCTTTGGTCTCTTGGATATGCTTGTCTTTAGGACACCTCGCAAACGGTGTTTTTCAACACTAACCCAACTGTGTTTTTCAACACAACTCCTGACATCGTGTGTTTTTCAACACTTATCAGTTTGGTCTTATCTAGTTCGGTCATGTGATCTTACCTACTTGCAAGCATTCGATCCTTATCCTCGAAACTTAGTATTAGTTTACACACTTAAAATTTTTTAATTGCAACACTTAATGCTTGAGATATGCCATGATCTTTTCTTTGTGTGCTGACTGATATTGATTTTCGTTGAGTGTGCTTGTCTAATAAGTCTCTCCGTGATGCATAGCTAGAGGACTTGGGGCATGGGGCATGTTTTTATTTGCTTTCTGCTTGTGGGTGTTGTCTTGAACCTCTTCAGTGTCTCTTGTTGTCTCCTTGACACACTTAAGAGATTTATGGCATCATCCTTGAATGTTTTTGCACAACCATTCTCATGGTAATCCTGGCGTTTATGTCTTGATGCGAGCATGGTTTTGCTACATTAAATTGGGTAAGCTAACATTGTAGTCATCTTGACCTTCATGTCTTTGATGCTCATGTTAGAATCTTTCCACATTCCAAGCTAATATAAATCACATTCATATCTTCATAGTTGTGTTTGTGACTAGTGATGATTGTGTGATTGTCCGATGTCCGGTAATAATGGCCCAATGATGAAAATAAGTTCTCTTACATTCTCTAGTGAATGATGAACACACAAAAACCTATGTTACCCTATTGCAAGTACACCTTTGCATTTTCATGTAGCTTGCATTATTTAGACTTCATGTTAATTTACACTTTTAGGCTGTATTATGGGTTTGAGAGGGTTTCCTTCATCTTTCTTGTGGATTTTTCATCAACTGTGATCACGTTCTTCATTTCCTTATCTTCTTTCGTGATCTCAATCGAAATTCCCCATCTTAAATAGTTGATTGATTTTGATGCATCCTCTTTATTGAGGCATATTCTCTTCCTTCTTTCCATTTCTTTCCATTTCTTCCAACCTTCTATCTTCCATTCGATTTCACCCCACTTCTTTTCTTCTAATTCAACCTTAGGGCATAATTTTCTTGCTGATCTACCTGGGTTCTGTGATTTTTATATTTTTCATCTTACATCAAGAACCTTATCTTTTGTTTGATTTGATCAAATTTTTCAATTTATTATTTCTCCTCTATCTCATTTTGATTTCGATCACGAGGGGGCAGTACCTATCAAACTTCAATCCTTGATTCAGCTTTATCAATTTATCATTTGCTTCTCTTGGGGCAACCTTGCTTGAGATTCTTATCTCTCACTTTGGATGTGATCCCGAATCGACCTCATGTTCAAAGGCCTTTTGTTTATGTTTGTCTAGATGTGATCCCGAGTCGACCTCACATCTAAGTTGTTTTGTGATCCCAAATCGATCTCACATTGCAACTTCATTCTTTGACTGCATGTGATCCCGAGTCGACCTCACATTAGTCAAAGAGGGGAAAATGTATGCAACCTAAAATGGTCACCTAGACTTTGGGCCCCATTTATTTAATTTGTCAACATCAACTTTCTGAATCAATGATTGTCGCATTTTCAAATCAAATTTCTTAATCAATTCATAGCTATTTCAAATGTTTCAATTTTCCCTAAGGTTTGAATGCTTCATTAATTTTATTTAATCAAAAGAAATAAATCCCTTTTAATAAATAAAATAATGTTATTTAAGTGAAGTTAATATTACTTAAATAAAATGATGCTATTTAATTAAATCTATTTTTAATTAAATAATTTTATTTTTATTTTATTAATATTCATTTCTAAATTACATAATTTTATTTTATTTTATTAAAAGAGATATTATCATCAAATTAAATAAAATAAATGAAATATCCTCAAGAATATCACATTGATGAAAAAGGGAAACAAATCAGTTAAAGGGAAATAAACTTTAAAAGAATTCCAATCAAGATTTGTTTCTATTTTTCTATTTATCCACATTGCTTCTGAATTTGCCTTCAATTCTACTTTTGCCTATAAAATGAGCCTCTCATTCTCATTTCAAAAAGATCACGAATTTTTACATCGGACTTATGCTACAAATTTGAATTTTATCATTTGAGATTACATTAGTTTGATTATATAAGCATCTTATTTTTAGAGCATATAGTTTAATATTACATTTTAGCTTAATCTTCATAGTAGATTAATTTGCAAAATAATTCATTTATGACATTGCATGTAGATTAAGTTTCATTTCAATAAATTAGTTTGGTTTATTACATTTTACAGCCATTTAGATTAGTTTTCATTGTTGTATTGCAAGAACATGATTCATGGAGATTGGCATTCTTGCTTCTCCTCTTTGAATCTCTCGTTCCGAGATTGTATTTGCAGGGGTAACAGGGTTAATCTGAGGGCCACA
Source organism: Sequoia sempervirens (assembly GCA_007258455.2). Lineage (NCBI taxonomy): Eukaryota > Viridiplantae > Streptophyta > Pinopsida > Cupressales > Cupressaceae > Sequoia > Sequoia sempervirens. The sequence goes on from VDFB02114164.1 coordinate 2,612, forward strand.
ATATCAATCCCTGCTCTTCTTGGATAGAGAGCTGTGAATCGATTTGCAAGGACTCATTATTGAGTATCCTTGCATGTAAGGATTCACAGAAGTATAACATATTTTCAGTTATACAATATTATGATTTACCAATTGGAAATGTGTTTCTACATGCACAAAATTGTCCATCAAGCCATCGAGCATGTTGAGAGTGCTTGACATATTTTGGTACAATCTTACTCTTAAATTTGATATGAATGCATGTACACTAACTTTTTCAATAACTAAATCACAATGCTTTTTAATTTTTCCATTTTTTAAAGAATAGTCAACATTCTTAAATATTTTAACATCCACTAATTGTTATCCAAAATCATTATCAACACTTTCATGCATACAAACTCTTAAGAATGAAATATTGCCACAACTAGTGCATTGTCCAGAAATATAAAAACTTAAATAAAATAATTTCCCATTAGATCTTTCACAAAATAAACTTGATATAAACTCCCTTATTGTTTCAGGTGGCATATTAATAACACATTCTTGCATAATCATGTTGGTATGCAAAGTACAACGTATATATTGAAAAACATCATAAAAATAACGAAATTGAACATGCATTTAACGACAACAAGATATTCATATAACATGATTTTGGCTTTATACTGCTGCAGCATAAAGTCTTTGGCTATTTTTTGAATTCGGCGCACTATTTTTTCTGTTGTCTATTTCATGGGTTGTTGGGGGGGAAGGCTCCCCATTCAAGGAGGTTGTCCCCACTTCTGGTGTTGTGCATGTGGTGGAAGTGGCCAGTTTTCCTGCTTCTGAAAATATGTCTTCTCCTCGTATTGATGTCCTTTCCCCTAGGGAAAAGACTAATGGAATCTCTGGGAAGTCACCCTTCTCTCAGCGTTTGGAGCTTAGTTCCTTTTTAGGGCTCTAAGCTTCCTACATGGAAAAAAGTTGGTGGGAGTCGACTTGCCGACCAGTATCTAAAGATAGTGGAATATAAACTTCTTGCTTAGTTCTTGGCTAGGAAGTAGGTCATCTCACGAGGCCCCCTTGCTGTTGAAGGCGATGAATAACTTTTCAAAATGGTTGATTGGAAATTTCTTGGCATTTAGACCAAATATTGAACTAGTTTGTCAGTGGGTTGCTTCCACCTAGAACCTCAAAGGTAGTGTCACCATAAACGCCATGCCTCGAGGTATTTTTCTGTTCTCCTTTGTGGTTTATGAGTATATGCTAAAATCTTTAACCAGAGGTCCTTGGACCTTTGACCTGAGCTTTAAAAACTTTCTCTTTGTAAATGGAAACCAAGTTTTGACCCGTCGGCTGATTTGGGGGCATCTACGCCTACTTGGGTTCGCCTTTTGGGGCTTCCCTTGGAGTTTTGGGAGAAAGGAATTTTATAGGGTATTGCTAACTCTTTCAGGATTCTATTGGCCATTGATAAAATCACCTAGGAAAGATTGAGGCTTGTGTATGCTCATATCTATGTCAATGTGGTTGTTAATACGGTTCTTCCCTCTTCTGTTTTGCTTAAGTCCAAGTTTGGTAACTGGACCCAACCCCTGGAATATGAAAATGTCTGCCTCTTTTTCCATCATTATAAGAAGTTTGGTCACCTTATTGACTCTTGTGCAAGATTGGGTGAATGTTCAAAATCTAAGGGTAAGAGGTCTAAAGGTGATATTTCGCCTAAAGCCATGAATTCTAGTGTGCAACCTTCTCTTGTGACCCCCCAAAAGGTTTCCATTCCCCTTCTGAAGAAAAATGTTTCTGAAGTGTTGGTTGTTCCTCATGTTGAAGCTCGGGAGGTTTTGGTCCAAGTTGAGGATCCCCTATTGGTGTCGAATGTCCAAGTTCTAAAGGATAATGAGCAGTCAAAAGGTATTGTGGAAGTCCTAGAGGAGGGTGAATATTTTCTTCAAGAAACAACTTCATCTCTAGAGGAGTTGATTCTTGTCTCCCAGTTTGGTGTTCAAAAAATAAATGAGTCGTTGGCCATTCTCGGCTTTCCTCAAGGATCAAGTGATAAGGAGGATGATGAGGGATGGTCACAAGCTACCTTGAAAAGAAAAAAAGATAAAGAAACTGGATGTTGGAGGGGGCAATAAGGTGGGAAGACCCTCCCAAAAGGAATCAAGATTGAAAGACATTGTAAGGGATGTGGCTGCTAGCAAATAGAAAACCTTGGATTTGATCACGGGATCGAAGCCCAAGAAAAAGTAGTTTGGGAGTTGTTAGGAGTTGGGGGGAGGGTTTTTTTGATTTTAATGAAGTATGTCTCTTGGAATATTAGGGGCCTTAATAGTCCCTATAAATAGTTTTTGGTTAAATCTTGCATCCTGGATAATAAAGTTGATGTCCTCCTATTACAAGAAATGAAGATGAAGAAAGAAACTTTTGAAAAAGCTATTATTAGTTTCTGGCCTGGAGCTAGTTTTTTTGTTTGTGAAGCTGAAGAATCTTTCTGGTGGTATTGCTACCCTCTAGAATCCCTCTAAATTGAAAGGATCTTTACGATCAATGAGTAAGAATCACCTTGAGATTACCCTAGAAGAACCTGGCTCTCAGGAGTCTTGGAATCTTGTTAATATCTATGCCCCCAACTCTAGCAGAGACAAAGTTTTGTTTTGGGAACAACTTAGTGAAGCTATTTCTAAAAGGTGTGATGAACATTGTATGCTAGGAGGGGACTTTAATTCTCCCCTCCTTCAAAAAAGTCTAGAGGATTGGATAATTATTCAGATAGTATGATGGAGCTTGCTGAATTCTTCAACTCAACAAGTCTGATTGATATTCCTCTCCAAGGTACTAAATTCACCTGATCTAATACGAGGATTGGGAACCATTTAATTCAAGTAAAACTAGATATATTTTTTATTTTAGCTAATTGGGATATCTCCCAATTCCTTTCTCTCTGCTCTTCCTAGGTCTGGTTTGGATCATAATGCTTTGGTTCTGAGAAAACATGTGGATCATAATAAGGGCCCCTTCCCTTTCATATTTGAAGCCATGTGCTGCACTCATTCGGATTTTGCTGCTTTAGTTCAATCGTGGTGGGAGGAACCTATCCTTGGAACTCCTATGTTATGTTTGGCTGAAAAACTTTGAAGAGTTAAGCAAAAAGTGAAAAGGTGGAATAAGCTTATCTTTGGAAACATTTTGGAGTTAAAAAATACTCTTGGAAAAATTCTTAAAGTGGTACAAGGTAGTATGGAGTCTGGCTTTGTGGATGAAGAGATTTGTCTGAAGGAAAGAGACCTGAGATCTCAATGGTATAAGATTAACAAAAAGGAGGAAATATTTTGGAAACAAAAGTCAAGAGTCCAATGGTTGATGGAAGGGGATAGGAACACCAAATTTTTCCACCAATCTACGCTCAAACACAGAAGCAGAAATAGAATCAAATCATTGGTTAAAGAGGATGGTTATATTGTTACTAATGAAAGAGAGATTGCCAGGGAAGCTGTTAACTTCTTCTCTTCTTATCCTTTAAATCTTGTCAATGATCCCCAGATTTTTACTGATTTTCTTAATGTTATCCCTAATGTTGTCTCTAACTTAGACTTAAAAATGATGACTAATATTGCTTCTTTGGATGAAGTAAAAAAGGCCATCTTTTCATTTGGAGCTCTTAAAGCCCCTGGTCCTGATGGATTTCCCCCTATTTTTTTCCAAACCTACTGGGAAATTGTCAAAAATGATCTCTTTAATGTTGCCAAAGACTTTTTTAGGTTGGGAAGGTTGTTAAGTAATCTGAATGCCACTTTTATGGATCTTATCCCTAAATTTTTCGATGCCTTGGCTATGAAAGACTATAGACCTATTAGCCTCTGTAATATGGTTTATAATTTTTTTTCTAAAATTTTCGTGTTTAGACTCAAACTGGTGCTTGGAAAAATGATAACTCCAAATCAAAAATTTTTTGTTCAAGGCAGAAACATTCTTAATGTTGTTATCTCTACTCACGAGATAATCCACTCTATGGAGCACTAAAAAAATCCTGGGATGGCCTTCAAAATTGACATCTCCAAAGCTTATGATAGGGTCTCTTGGCCTTTCCTCCTTGTTGTTCTTAAGAAGTATGGGATAGATGGTAGATTGTTAAAGATGATTTTGGCATGTGTCACTTCTCCTATGTATTCTATTTTGGTTAATGGTGTCCCCCAAGGCTTATTCTCCTGTGGTCGTGTTCTCAGGTAGGAGGATCATCTTTCTCCATACTTGTTTATTATAGTTGTCGAAGCCCCGGGAAGGAATATTCAAAGGTTGCTTGATGTGAAAGCTCTTAAAGGTATTAAGGTTGCTTCCTCTCTCAAGCCTGATTCCCATCAACAATTCGTTGATGACACCCTGATGTTTGGGGAAGCTTCGGTGGGGGAAGTAGGCGTATTGAAACGGATTCTTAATGATTATGCTACTATTTTTAGTCAGTGCATTAACTATGATAAAAGAAAAGTTTACTTTTTCAACACTGATCAGCAGATAAGGGACAAAGTGAAAAGAATTTTGGGTTGTCAAGAAGCTGAGTTACCTGATACCTACCTGGGGCTCCCTTTGTTTTCCAAGAGACTAGAAAATAATTACTGGAACCAATTATTAGAAAGGATTCAAAATAAATTGGCAGGATGGAAGGGAAGCTGCTAAGTTTGGCAAGTAAAATCCAACTCCTTAAAGCCTCTCTTTAGAATATTCTAGTGTATTATCTTTCTTTGTTTAAAATTCTTGCTCATATAGGGGAGAAGATAGAACAGATTCAAAGGAAATTTCTATGGTCAAGAAGAGAGGAAAAAAATAAACTATCTCTTGTTAGTTGGGATAAAGTTGGCAGGCCTATAAGATGTGTGGGGTTAGGGATGCGAAGAATTCATATGATAAACAAAGTCTTAACTACTAAAATTGGTTGGAACCTTCTTGAAGGTTCTAAAAATTGGGTCAAATTTTTCCAAGCCAAGTACTTAAGAAATAGGAATTTTGGTTCTTTCTTGTCTCAATTGGATCTTCCTCCTAGTTTTTCCTTATGGAACCATCTTACTAGATTAAGGAATATGCTGAAGTTGGGAGAAAGGAAGAGAATAGGGAATGGGATTAACACAGATTTTTGGAAGGATCCTTGGATTGAGAATGCCACCCTATCTGCTAGTGAGGATTTGAATCCCCTAAAGTGTAGCCTCCAAAGAATTTGTGGAAAAAAGGTGAGTGATTATATAATTTGGGAAGGGGAGGAACCAAAATGGAAGGATTTTGATGCCTTGTTAAGAAGAAATAATTTTCAGGATCAAAGACAAGTGAATTGGGATCCTCTCCTTATCAACTTGCACAATTTGATTGGGGAGGAAAAGTGGTTTGATAGAGGTCGGGAGGATGAATGGCTCTGGAAAAGTAGCTCTTGGGGCTGTTTCTTGGTTAGAAAGACCTATGAAGATTTGGATAGGATCCAAGATGTTGTTCCTAATTCTTTCTGGAGAGTGGTGTGGCTTAAGAATCTGATTCCTAAAATTAATTGTTTCTGGTGGACTGCTACCCATGGAAATATCCTCACCATTGATAACTTGGTTAAGAGAGGGTTCCAGCTAGTTAAATGGTGTTCTCTATGAAAACAGGAGGAAGAATCGATAGCTCATTTTTTCTTTCATTGCAATTACGCAAGGGAAGTGTGGTCTAAGGTGTTGCAGTTGTTGTCTCTGGATTGGGTGTTTCCCAACTCTTTGAAGTTGTTTATTGAAGGATGGTCTAACTATTCTTTCTCTCATAATGTTATTGTGGAGTTGTGGAATCAAGTCCCCCCTTTTGTTACTTGGGGGCTCTAGAAGGAAAGAAATAATAGAATTTTTAGAGAAGTGGAGAGAAGCAGTGGGGAGGTGTTCTATATAATTAGAACCCAAATTAAGGAAAATATTGAGGCTTGCAGAAATGGCTTCTCCAACTCCTAGTTGAACTACAAGGAGATAAGAATAAAACAAAATTGGGGTATAAGAAGAGACTTAACCAATTTGAACTGGTCTAAGATGCTTAATAGGATGGGTACTGTCTGGAGTCCTCCTCAGAAAGATTGGGTGAAGTGCAACTTTGATGGCTGCTCAAATGGCAACCTAAGTTAGGCTAGAACAAGTGGCTTGGTGAGAAACCAGTTTGGCGACTGTATAATGGCTTTTGAAGTGAACCTTGGTATCTGCTCTAACAACAAAGCTAAAGCAATGGCTACTCTTGGCACCTTCAATTTCTTAAAGGAGTTGGGTTTCAATAATGTTATCATCGAAGGGAACTCAAAGTTAATTGTGGACATTTTAAATGATGTTGTTGCACCCCCATGGGAAATAAAAAATATCATAGACAGATGTAAACTAATCAAGAATTTATTTACTATTTGTTGGGTTCAACATGTGTATAGGGAAGGGAATAGAGCTATTGAGTGCACTACCAATGTGGCGCTGGGGTGTAGGGGTTGGACACGGTGGAAAAATGGAAATATGTTGTTGCCTCTTAAAGACGTCATCCTCAATGAAAAGTTTGAAAATGAATATCAAAGGATAATGTGAAAGATTGGATGTTGGTGGGATGGAAGGGTACATAGTGGTGCTATCAAGCTTTCCCAGTAATGATGGCTTAAGGTGTACATGCAGGTATAGGAAGATCCTTGAAACAGATAATCTCATTAATTTCTTGTTAAAGAGTATGATCAAAAATCACATGCCTATATTGGTTTTGATAAAGGCTATCATTTCAATATGTGTCAAAAATCCCTCTGTTAGTTATTCACTTATTTCTATAGAGGGAAATGGTAAGAAATTAATTATGGTTGTTATTGCTTGCAAAATTCATAATGATTTTTGGGCTCTGGGAAATGTGAAGTTGTCCCTTAGAAGAAACTTCTTGAATTACAAGTCTTTTGTGACAGGACAGTGTTTAGTTTGGGTTTCGAATGTTGGATCTAGTCAGGGAAGAAAGCAGTTTGTGAGGGAGAGCATGAAATCTAGCCAGTCTATGCTTAAGAATTTGCAGAAGAGCAAGATGGAAGGCCCAAGAAAAAGAACTAAACCACCTAACTGCCAAGCGTTGAAACAGAATGGCAACCTCTGCAGTATGTTTGAAAATGTGGGAATGGAATCCTTCTTTCAATCTCTCAAAGGCTATAATGAAATTTTAATGATGAAATTCACTAATTCTTGGAGGAGAGGTTGGGTTTCTATTGGAGCTATAAAATTTGAGGTTACTTCTCATTTCATAGCCGAGGCCATGGGGTTGCAGAATTCTGGTATGAAGGTTGCTAAAAAAAGTGGAGCCGATTACCAAAGATTTGTGGATAATTTCTTGCATGAAGGAGAAAATCTCAAGCAGTTCCAGCATGGGTATGCAAGACTCGAACTTCCTCCTCCTTTTTCCCTTGTGAGTCTATTTGTTATGCGCTATTTTACTCTTGAAGGTCGCTATATGTTGGTCCATGCTTATTACTTTCCTATTTTCAACCACATCAAACATGGGGAGCACATAAACCTATCGTTTTACCTTTTGTCCTCTATGTAGTTGAATATTGAGAAAGGTGCTAACCTGTCCCTTCATCAGGGCCTAATGCTTACTTTGTACAAGAATTGAGAACCCTGACCGTTTTGATGAGGACAATGTTGAACTGCGGAGGGTGGGTAACCCGGATGTTGTTGAACCCTTGGTTGTTGAACAACTTCCCTGCAACCCTCTTGTTGTTGTTGCGAGACGTTTTCTTATCCCTGCTAAGAGAAACTATCCTATGGCTAATATATTGAAACCTTCTACACCTCAATCCCAAAAAAGTGAGGATTCAAATAATGTCGACTTGTTGCTTTCCAGAGCTACCCCTGAAAAGAGAAAACACTCTCCCCTATTGCTTGAGCCCCCAAAAGCCAAGAAACCTAGAAGGGAGGTCAATCCTAGTGAAGTTATTCATATTTTTGAGGATGTGAACCAAAAGGAGAAGGTCAAGGAGAATTTATAGGGTCAGGGGAGCAGCAGTAGCAATGGAAGAAGGTCTGCCCAGTTGGTGAAGGTGGCCTCAAAAGAGAAAAAGGGGAAAGAAAAAGTGTTTGTAAATGTAGAAGATATCCCAGGTTATGAGGAGTTCGAGGCTCAGGAAGATAATGATTCTAAAGATTATGATTTTGAGGAAACTACCTACGATATGGTGGAAGAAGATTTGGAGGAGGAGGAAAAAGATGAGGAAGAGGAGGAGCAGGTGGAGCTGTCTAAGGAAAAGAATGAAACTAGGAATGAACAGAATGTTGGGCTTTTTGGTCTAGAGAATAAAAATGAAGAATTAAGTATTGATTTTTTTTAAAGTAGATTAACTTTTTTGCAGGTCCAATTCAAGGATATGGAAAAGGCTTTGGTTTCTCTTATGAGAGTCACTAACAATTTAATGAGACGTGCGATGCTGGGTACAACCTCGAGAGAAGCAAAGATAACCAAAAAATTGAAGAAGCAGGGGAAATCTGATGCCCACAAACTGCTGGATGAAACAGAGGGACCTAATTGGCGTGAATATGTGGCTCTCTTAGCTGAGTATGGGGACCTGTTTAGGAAATCCAACTAATGGCTTGGTTTAATGTTTTCCTTCTTTTTGATGGGTTTTTTGAATTATACCAATTTCTGGGACTGTTCATTAATTTTGTATAAGATTTGGTGGAATACCACCTAGTATACTATGGACTTAATTAGTGGCCTTCGTAGCTCTAATTTAGTTGGTAGTAACTTGTTGTTTTTGATAGTTTTTGGTTGGACTATAGAGATGGTTTTAATTTTGGGCCTGCGTGCCACCCTGAAGTTGTTTTTTGGTTTGGTTGGTGGTGTTGTTTCCCACCTTGACTATTCATTTTGATCTACTTTTGTTCCATGGGATCAGGGCCCTTCCCTGCTTATTCTATCAAAAACAAGATATTTGTTGTTTATTAATTTTTACATACCAGGGTTTACATTTTTCAAAAGACCTTTGACTTATTTTAATACTACTAGGTAACACCAAATCACCACAAAATTTTCTATAAAATTCAATTTGTGTTGTATCTAATAGGTGTTTTGGATGAGGATCATGAACTTTGGACCCCACTCTTAGTTTTAAAACATCTATAGCATTAGATGATACCCTAGTATTATCATGCCAATATTTTTCAATAAAGATTTGATTTGAAAATTTAATTTAATGTCAGACCTTGGGAGTCGACCACTAAAAATCCAACATTGGTTAATTGGATCATTTTCTATACTTTTTCTTCTTTTTTCCGCTCTTAGCAATGTTTTAGGATGTATTTGTAGAACTTCACTAATATTGCTAACCATTCTTTTATTCAAAGTTGCTTTATTAACTATAGCAGTTGTTATAGCTCTTCTTACTGCATTCTTATCTTTAGATCAACTATTTTTTCCAATAGATTGAATGGTACTAGCAAAAGTAGACAACATTTTTTAATGATTGATCTTTTCTTCTTGGTTTAACAAAAAAGCCTAACTTTTTCAATACTTTTCTCACTTTTTTGCATTCTCATCAATTGCATCATTATTTGACATTTAAATGCAAGTTTTTTACTATAAAAGAATTTTTTATATAATCTATTGGCATGTGTTCTTATTTGTCTCCAAGAAATATTACCAGGAAGATTATCCAAAACATCACTTTCAATTTAAAAAATATATTTTCATTTTCAACATCACATCCTGTATTTTCATTTTCATTTCCATTTTCAACTTCAAAACAATTTTCATTTTCATCTTCATTTTCATCAACAAAACAGTTTTCATTTTCATTTTCATTTTCATCAACAAAATGGTTTTTATTTTCATTTTTAGCAAAAGGATCATTCTTATTGTCATTTTCATTTTCAACAACATTTAAACAATTTTTTTTTTCATTTTCTAATTTATTTTCAACAAATTGTATAAAAATTTATTCTCTTTGAATATTATCAATGTCAACATCCTTAAGTCTAGCATCTTGTAAAACTTCTAAAACCAAATTTTTCATTTCACTAAAATATGGATTTGAAGACATACCTAGATTTGTGCCTATTGAAACATTCTCCATAGCATTGAAAGGTGGATTTGAAGACATACTAGGACTTGTTTGTATAATCATATTATTTTCCAAATTGACTTGCGCCAAATTAGCATCATCTACAACCATGGTTTCCTCAATGTTTTTATCTTCAATAGTTGTGGAATTGGATGCTTCAGTACTATTCATTGATCGAATCCTCATTCTTCTATCTCTTTTCCTTTTTGCTTCTATCTCTTTCCTTGCTTCAATTTCTTCAGGAGTCAATGCCTTCCTATCTTTCCTCTTAATACAAGCTTGTGGACCCATGATTATAAAATTCTCAAGCACAAATGAATGTCAATAGTGAAATTCTTCCTCTTTTGTTCCTCCAAACGAGTAGAAAACTAACAAAATTCCACTTAAAAAATTGTTTGCATGATGCCTCCTTTAAAAAATTCAATCCAAATTGCAAGTTGAAGACCTGTAAAGACAAAATTTGATAGAAACTAGCTAAATTTGTCACAATTGATCATACATGTGAAGTTACAAAATTCACAATAAAAGTTTGCCAGTAAATTTTTTTTAAAATGGTAAAAACAGAAACTAGATCTCATTTCATAATCAGGATCCCATAGTAAACGAGGTCATGTTTATAAAACGAGATCCCATTTCTATGTCAATGGTCTGAACATTAAATATTAGGAAATGGGATCCTGATTTACAAAACAAGATCCTGTTTCTAAAATTTGAATTTGTGCTCGAGTTTTTGGCTTGTTTTTTGGTTCGGGAAAAGCCTTGGGGATCTGAACCTAGGCCTTGGACCTGGTTTGACCTACAAGTTGAAGGTCCTGACAATGTCAGAAAAATAGTGACTTTGGACATATGTTTGAAGACCTTTTTTTCAGAATTTTTTGATGAAATTAAAACCCATTATAGATGAGATAATGTAGATTCTAAATATGTAATTTTTTTACAATAGGATTATTTTTTATATTTTTCAATTAATTTTTGATGAAACTAGTCCATAAACTTGAAATATCAGAGTTTTTTACTATTTTAATAACTTTTTATTAAAATATTTTTTTGTAAAACGAATTGCACGAAAAATGTACTTCAGACAGTTATTTTCAATTTTTTTAAAAATAAAAAGAAATTAGAGAAGTTTAGGTCATCTTATGTTTGATGTACACAATGATTTTAGAAACAACAAATATGTTGTAGTAAAAATTTAACAAAATAATAATATTCAATAAAAATTACAAAAATATCAGCGTGCTTGATTGAGTTAAAATATTTTTCAAAAGGATTTAGAAAATATGATAATTTAGGTCAAAATGGATTTATACATGTGGTATGATAAAAAGTGACTTTTAAATAGTGGTTTTAGAAATTCCTATTTATGAAAATCAATTTTGTAGCATCTGGAGTATTGAAATAAATTACATATTTGGAAACTAGACTTTGAGTAGTACATTTTATGATCAAATAATTTTTTCAAGATTCTATCTCTAAGTGCTTCAAATTTTAAGGTCAAATGTGTCAAATTCTGAAAATTAGGGAAAACACTTCCAGTTTTTGGCCAAAAAGTGGACTCAACTTCTTTCCATCACCCTTTTACCACACCTTGGGGAACATTTTGTTGGGTTGTCATGCCTTTTGGATTTAAAGATGATGGAGCAATATATCAAAGAGATATGACACTAATATTTCGTGATTTTATCCATAACATTTTGGAAGACTATGTTGATATTTTGGCTAAATCTATCACTCATCAAGATTATGTCAAAATCCTTTGTAAATTCTTTGAAAGAATTCACAAGTACAACATGAGATTCAACCCAAAGAAATGCATCTTTGGTGTAGATATGGAAAATTGTTGGGTTTCATAGTGTCACATAGAGGCATTGAGGTGGAGACAAATAAGATTGATGCTATAATAAATATGCCACCTCCTAAGAACATTTCTCAATTACGTAGTTTACAAGGCAAGATTCAAGCTATCTGTCATTTCATTGTGTCATTGGTGGATCAGACTCTTCCTTTTACCCAACTCTTTAAGAAAGAATCAAAATTTAAATAGAGTGGGGATTTTCAAAAGGTTTTTGAAAGTTTGAAAGGGTATCTTGCTAATCCTCCCATCTTTCAACCCGCTATTAAAGGAAAACCATTCATCCTTTTACATATCAGCACCAACTCATGCTCTAGCTACGTTATTGGATCAACAAGATGACAATAGCAAAGAAAATCATGTTTATTCAATTAGCCAAACCTTGATTGATTATGAAACTCGATATACAACAATAGAAAGATAATGTTTGGCTCTTGTGTTTGCTACTAGTAAATTGAGACAGTATTTGTTAAACGTAGAAGTGCATGTTGTTACAAAATTTGATCATTTAAAACACCTTTTTACTAAAACAGATTTGTCATGATGTTTAGCTAAGTGGGTTATGTTGTTAACTGAATTTGTCCTTAAATTTTTTCCTCAAAAGGTAATTAAAGGGCAAGCCTTGACCAACCACTTAGCTGGTTCTCCCTCACCATTAGTGTTACCCACTCATGACTCATTCCTTGATGAGAATGTGTTAAAAATAGAGGATGAATCATGGGAATTTTATTTTGCTGGTTCTAAGTGTTGAATGGGCTCTAGAGAGGGTTCAAGAAATCTTATTCCCTTATCTTACCATTTAAACTTCCTATGTACAAACAACACTACAAAGTATGATGCCCTAATTTTTAGGATATGTGTGGCTTTATCCTTAGGTGTTCAACACATTTGTATATTTGGTGATTCTCAATTAATCATAAACAAACCAATGGATCCCATCAAGAAAAACATGATAAGTTATCTCAATACAAAACTCTTACGATGACATTGCTAGAACATTTTGAATCTTACACAATTGATAATGTTCCATGAAAGGATAATTGACATGAAAATGCAATGGAAAGTGTTGCTTCCCTTGTTTCTCTTGAGGATCTTTCCATGGAATTTACATTCATAGTTCACATAGTCACAAAACCATCCATAGATGAAAAGATGAAAGACAAACTAGTTACCAATATTGAAGCCTCTAATGAGTGGTACTCACCAAAATTTAATTATTTAAAAGAGGGTACATTTCCTGAACCAACTATTAAAAACAGTAGATCTCGTATTTGGGAACTTGCAACTAGATATATAATCCTAGTGGATGTCTTATATAGAATATCCTTTAATGGTCTATACTTCATTTCCTTAAAAAATCAAAAGTTCCTATAGCCCTTGAGGGAGCTCATGCAATCTATCACTTCATCTTGGAAAGCATTATTGCTAGATTTGGTCTTCCTTTTGCAATAGTTTAAGATAATGGTACATGATTTAAGAACAATGAAGTAAAGAAATTATTGGACACATTTCACATTCAACATCATTTTTCAACACCATATTACCCATCATCTAATGGTCAAGTTGAAGCAACAAACAAAATGCTCAAAAAAATCTTTAGAAAGATAGTAAGTAAACATAACAAGGATTGGAATGCTCAATTGTCTTATGTGGTATGGGTGTATCGTATAAGTATTCAAACATCTATAGTAAATACACCTTATAACCTTGTCTATGGTGTGGATGCAATAATGCCCTTGGAGTTCGAAATTCCTTCATTGAGAATTTCTCTTGTGGGCCTTATTGATGATAACACCTACAAAGAACAAAAATTAAAACAACTTGAAATGCTTGATGAACAACGCATAAATGCTCTTGATCATTTCCAAGCTTATTCCAAAATAATGCAACATAGTTACAATGATAATGGAATTCCTTGCTCATTTAACAAAGGGGATTTTGTGTTATATGAAAATCAACACAATGTTAATGTCATGAAAAAGGAAAGTTTAGTCCATGATTGTTAGGCCCTAAAATGAAGAAAAATAGGATAGGGGGGAGATTTCCCCCAAAAATAGAAAAGTGAATCCAAAGAGGGAAAAGGTGTCCTATTCTTCTACTTTCATTAGGAAATGAAATCCACACCAAGAATTGACCAACAACCCTTAGTGATTCAACCTAAGATGTGAATCTACTAATTTCCCTTTTTGATAGGATGGGGGTCTAAGCTAAATAGTACTTTGAGGAGAAAGATTGAGACCATCAAACAAACTCCAAATTACCAGCTATAAAGTGAATTTAGAAGCTTAAACATAATACTGATGGAACCTACAGACTTTAGGGAGAGTTTGGAAGGGATAAATTTTTTGTACCTATCACCAAAGTTTCTTTTTAAGACCTCATTGAGGACTCATTCACCCTATGGTGAATGGATCCTGGCTAGGGCTCTTGAAAATCACTTTATGGGTTTTGTTCTCCTATGTCTGCACTCCCAAATTTCAATTGTTCACTATCAAAAAGCTAGAAATAAATTGTGTAGCTCAATTTTTTGTGATTTGAAAACTTCTCTTGCAACTTTGACAACTTTGCAACTTTCTTCAATTTTTCTCTCCAATTGATCTTCAACCTAAAACCTGCAATCACACATCAAAGAGAAAAAAAAGTTGTTTGTTAGGGAATGGGGGTTTGCCTTGGTCAAACCCCATTTTCGTAATTAAACCTTCAAATGAATAAAAGCATGAAGGAATGATGAATTAACAACAATGTGTAACAACTCACCAAACCTTAATTGAAACCTTGGAATATAAATCCACAAACTTGCATGAAGTGGCCTCAATGAACGTAGATCTTGATCATGAAAATTGATGTGAAACAATGCCTTTGATATGCTTGATTGATCTTGAACACTACATCACCACATTAGCTCAAATATCATGCATGATGCAATACATCTTTGATATGATGAAAGGAATCTTGATTGTTGCAATAATCTTCAATAAATCTTCCCTTGAAATGCCTTGAAATTTCTCTTGAATGCTCTTGAAGTGATCTTGTGAAAATACTCTTGATTGCTTATGAAATTCTAGGATCTTAGGATGAAACATAGTGAAACAAGCTTGTATTTATATGTAACTTAAAATTAATTTCTGAAATTCAAATATCACAAGCCAACATTGAATTATAGATTTGAAATCATTAAAATATTGCTAAAAACATTTTTCAAAGAGGGGTCCTAGGTCCAAGTGAGGACCCATTCGCTATAGGGTGAAAAGGTTCTAGGCCACTTACCTAGGACACACATCAGACAAGGTGAAATGTTATGCAAAATCAAGGTCATAGGACTAAGTGAGGACCCATTCTCCCTATGGCAAGGACCCATTCTCCCTATGGCGAATGGGTCCTAGGCCACTTACCTAGACACACATGTTCCAAAGTTAAGTGTTGTGAAATGGCATTTATGAATGCCGGGTTTTATCTCTCAGAATTTGCAATTAATTGGGCTTGGATTTGAATTAAAGCGTCCAATTAAGGCAAATTAAGCTCAATCAATTAATAAGGCCCTAGATTAGTGTGAAAAATGTAAAGATACACATTACAACACCTTAAATAGGGCACAATTAAGTCCATTTTATTAAAAGGGGCCCTAAACTTAATGTGAATATGAAAAACATATTACAACACTAAATTAAGACAACATTAGGCTCATTTTATTTTAATTATTCCTAAATTAAGTGTGAAAAGGGGATACTTTTTCCTACACTACATTTTTCCCCCACTTTAGTGAGAGTATGACCCCATGTCAAAGTCACACTAAAGTAGACATTCAAGACACTTATGTATGCAGCAATGACAAAGATACACAATAATGCAACATCAAAGACCAAGAAGATCAAGCCTAGACTATCCAACGCGATGTGGAACACATCTAAGCCCTCAATTTTGTTTTGTTGTCCACTCACTCTGGGGTAGTGGAACCTTAGGCTGTCCACTAGGTGAGTATCCCAAAAGGGTGGAAAATGAGAGAATCATATTAGGCTCCCATACCATATCAAATCTATCCTCCTAACAACTTCAATAAGGCACCACAATGCTAGGCAAGGCTCCATAGACAAGCAAGGTGTGTTATGCTAAGTGGCCTTGAATTTAGAGTTTGAGCTTCACAAGGCTTAACAAGTTGTGTTATGCTAAACACCTATATTGAATAAGGAAAGGCTCCACAGGAAAGCAAGATGCATTCTACTTGGTGACCTTGAAATTTAGGATTTCAAGCTTCATAAGTCTAACAAGTTGTGTTATGCTAACATTTATGAACAATAATGCTAGTAAAGGTTTTTTTAAATGGATTTCGCTTAGTTTGTGTAAGGTCTTCTTCTTAGGGAACATCATTTCTAATGTCTCCAAGAGAGGACAACTCAAGAGTAAAAGATCTGCAACTTAGGGGATGTAGTGCATCGCATCACCACTAAGAGGAAAGTCGTATGCTAGGAAATATTGCACTCTTGGAGGACATCAAACCCAATGACACCACCAAGAAAAGGATGCATCACAAGAAAATAGAAAATAGCACCATGAAACACAAAAAAATGCCGAAAGATATTATTGGTGTATGCCCCCACTTTAAAGTGGTTGCTAACACCATTGCTATGAGCAATTGCTTTAAAGTAGCCAATGTTCAATCCTAAGACATGAGAGCTTCCTCAAAAAGCCCTATGTCAAGTCATATGTTTCTGAAATAAAGCTACGTCATGAAAAAGGAGGGAGGGGTTGCCCCCAAAAATAAATAAGGGATCTATGGATTTAGGGTCAGTATATTGTGCTATAATGTTGTTATAGAGCTCAAAAATTTCATCATTCCCCAAATACTCATAGAACTGGACGAATGGCACAAAGAGAGTGAAAACAAAGAAAAATCCTTCGGTTCAACACATGGAAGAGACCTAAATATCTCGATGCCTTACGCCATCCCCAAAAGGAAAACACAAAACAAGCAAAAGGATAAAATGTCTATGACATATAGAATAATGTAGATACAAATAGAGGAATGCACAAAGAGAGAGATACATCAAACAAAACATTACAAGGATCACATTACACAAATTCAATCACATAAAGAAACATGGAAAAGAAAATAATGCAAAATACTAGTAAGGCACGTGTGATTCAACCTATAGCATGTCATTTGCATCCCAATCTTGTTCGATATATGCGCAAGGTAGACAACTAGCCAAAGGGACAGCATCAAGTGCCAAAACTAGGACAAGGTTATCTAACCCCTTGCCCCCACTAAGTGTAGGACAAGGATGACCTAAGATGAATGATGATATGTCACTCCTTGAAATAAGGAAATGATTTTCAATGAATGTAAAACATGCAATAGTGAGTATGCTATGATCCTACAACTATTACATGGCAAGGAGCAGCAACTATTGTTATCAATTATAATGAGTAGGCAAAATATCAACTTGATGCATATCTAATGAGATATTCTCACATGTAGTATCTATCATTTTAGGATGCACCAAAGTTAAAATTGTCTTGGAAGGATCTTTTATAAGAGTGTTGATATTGAGTGAAGGTTTGTTTCTTTCAAGGGACAATAACCAAGGCCAGTCGTTGTTTCTTGTGTATGAGACTCTATAGGGACATGGATAACTTGTTCTTTAGCACCACATCCTTTTCCACTATACCCAAGTTGTTGCATAATTTCATAACCTCTTCCATAAAGATTTTTTATTTCTTTTTGATTCGGTGGTTGTTCATAATCAACTTCATCAAAGTTTGTTGTGTAATTTTCTTCTTCTTCTAAAGTGGTTGAGGTGGATGCTTTTGAATTTTTTGTTGACATTACCTCTTTTTCTTTTCCCTTTTTAGACTCTTTGTTTATGATCTTGTATTCTCCCATGAATGTAGGTGTGAAATATAAGGAACCCCAATCATCTTCCAATAGCTTTGTGACATCCTCAATACACTTTCCTTTGTCTTTCTCTTGCTTGGGTTCTACTTGTGTAGTTGGTGTCAATGTCTTCAAAGGATTTTTCTTGCCTTTCTCAATGTTCAAACAATTGTTTGGTTTAAGGTCGGCTTTGATTGTATATACTCCTTTTTTGTAGACACACTTCATTTTATGATGAAGTGTAGAAGGCGCCCCATTTATTGCATGAATCCATGGCCATCCTAAAAGGAGATTATATGAAATATCATGAGGCATAACATGGACAGGAGTTTGCAATGTAACCTTTCCAACTTTAATAAGTAATGTGATCACACCAAGTGGTTATTTTCCTACGTTATCAAACCCATGAATAGATAAAGAATTAGGTTGAATTTGGATTTTTTATACTTCAATCTCATCAAAAAGGTTTATGCTACACACGTTAAGGGCCAAACCATTGTCGACAGGAGTTCTCTTTATCGATATTTTATTAATAAAGTCTATTATCATGAATGCTTCATTTTATTTTTGCACTTATAATGAAGGTAACTCATCTTGATGGAAAGTAATGTCTAAGTTGACCGGAGTTATAGCTTGAATTTTGGCTACCACATCATCTGGTTGCACATTAGGAGGGGTAGGAACTTGTTGCAAAGCACTTTGAAGCATGCTATGATAACTAGGTGAGGCTTGAATAAGTTCCCATGTAGTACCCCTCCATTTTGTTTATGTTTTTCAATAGTATGTTTTCACTTTGATAGACCCTGATACCTTGTTTTGATGTATTTGATCGCTGACAGCAGAGTGATGGTGGATTTATTTTATGATATGATGACACACTATTTGGTGGTGATTATTTCTGACATGCTTTATGTTAGCATAGATGTTTAATTGAGATGTTATTGCTATATATGTTCATGGTAGATTAATTGATATTTATTTTTTCAGTTCGATGTGATATTGTATTGGTGAGGAGAATGGAGTTGCATCACTCGCTTGCGAGTGCCCTGTGATTTCTGCAATTTTCTCTTCACGGTGTGTTTGAATCATGGATTATATACATGTATGATATATATCTGATTGCAGGATTGTAGGTACATGACACCGACTCCACCTAGTTTCACAGGTCTAAGCATGTCAAGGCTCAACGGTAATGTTGATTGGGAGATAGTAACGAGGTTTTTCCTAGTCTAGCCTCAAACCTAGTCACAGTATGTCGTTAGTTTAGGTATGGTATGGTTGTCACGTCTAAGTTTGTCTTGTTATTTGTTATGCAAGGTTTATTTTGTAAATTTAATGTTAGATTAATGTTCTTTATAATTTAATGCTTATTTAATTAAATTTAAATATTGTAGTTAAAAGCTTCATATTTTATTTAATTAATTAAATTAGTTTATTGGTAAAATAATTTAATAATTGTGATTAAAGTTATTTTGTTAAATAAATTAATTAATTG
>VDFB02114165.1:0-29306 GCA_007258455.2 Sequoia sempervirens
GGACTTTTTTTGCTTTTTTGGATTTCTTCAGGACTTTTTCTGGCTTAAACATAGTACTTCTTAAGATGTATGTTGTTGATGGGTTCATCGAACAGGTCTCCTTCTGGCGTTGATAACTTGTATGCTCCCGAGCCGTAGACTGCAATAACCACATAAGGGCCTAGCCAATTTGGTTCAAATTTTCCTTTCTTTTCTCGGTCTTGTTGATTTCGTGGGTTCTCTTTCAGGACTAAATCCCCCACCTGGAAAGTACATGGTTTTACCTTGTGATTATAGCTGCGAGACATCATCTGCTGGTATGCCTTCAAATGGTCAGTTGTTCTCTGTCTCTTTTCATCTAGAAGTTCTAACTCTTGTAGTCGGGAAACTCTGTATTCCTCATCTGTTATGAGACCTTTCAGTGATACTCTTAAAGAAGGTATTTCTACCTCTAAAGGCAATATGGCTTCTGCTCCATAGACGAGGGAAAAAGGCGTTGCTCACATTTGGCGTTGACTACTAGTTACATGGCCTAAAGGCGAGGATTGAGTTGAACATGCCAATCCTTCCACCGAGTCATTAATGATCTTCTTCAAATCTTTAGTATATGGTTTTGTTTGAGGCCTCTACTTAGCCACATTCCTTGAGGATAGTAGGCATGGAATATCTGCATGTTGAATATGGAATCTTTCACAGTTCATCAACATCCTAATTTTTGAAGATGCATTAACTATGCTGTAATAATGGCATTAGAATACCATATCAGAGCAAATAATGTAGTTGAGTATGAAGGATGAGATCTATTTTCCAGTGACTTTAGAGAGAGGTACTGCCTCAATCCACTTAGTGAAATATTCTGTTGCTGTGATAATGAACTTATGCCCATTTGAAGAAGGATGAATTTTGCCCACTAGATCTAACCCCCATTGAGAGAACGGCCAGGTGGGTGTAAACAAATGAAGTTCTTGTGCAGGAGCATGAATAAGATTCCCATGAATCTGACATTGTGAGCATGTTTTAGCAAAGGTAAATGATTCCCTTTCCATTGTAGGCCAGTAGTAACCCATTCTAATCAATTTTTTGGATAAGGTTAGTCCACTCGAATGAGTACCACAAATGCCCCCATGAACTTCCTGTAAAGCTTTGTCGGATTCGTCACGTTCAAGACATCGAAGTAAAGTACCATCAAGACCACGACGATAAAGGGTATCAGCGATAAGGGTATATCGAGAGGATTGTCAGATAAAGTTACGTTTTTGGTTGCGGGATAAGTCAGGTGGTAATATATCATCTTTTAGGTATGCATAAATCTTGCCATACCAGGGTGAATCGGATCCTACTAGGTGGCAGATAATCTGGCTTTCAGGTGTGTCATAGGCAGGTGTAAATAATTGTTCCACCAGAAATTCATAGCGAGTCTGTTTGTCTGGGAGTTGTATCAATGAGGCGATCGTAGCCATAGCGTCGGCTGCTTTGTTGTCAATCCTCAGAATTTGTGTGAACTGAATGTCCACAAAATACTTCTTGAAGTCATCAATCATCTTCTTATATGGTAACAACTTGTCATCTTTAGTCTGATAGTCATCATTGATTTGATTAATGACTAGTTGTGAGTCACCATAAACTTGTAGCTCGGTAATCCTCCATTCCAATGCTGTTTTCAGTCCAGTGATCAGCGCTTCATGTTCAGCTATGTTATTGGTGCATGGAAACATTAACCTATAGGACCTAGGAATGGTATGCCCTTGAGGGGTGACGAAGAGAATGCCTGCCCCTGAGCCATGTTGAGTGAAAGAACCATCAAAGTATAAGGACCATGGCTACTTAAAGTCTGCTGTGAAGACATCAGCATCTGAAAATTCAATGTGTAAAGGGTGCTCTGTTTGGAGAGGAGCGTCTGCTAGTTGATCCGCGATAACCTGTCCTTTGATTGCTTTGCGATCATCATAGTGGATGTTGAACTCACTCAAAATCATGATCCATTTTGCTAACCTTCCTGTCAGTGATGCTTTACTTAGTAGATACTTGAGTGGATCAATTTTGGAAACAAGCTTAATTGTATGAGTTAGCATGTAATGTCAAAATTTCTGGGAAGTGAAGACGACTGCCAAACAAGCCTTCTCAATGAAAGTGTAACTAAGCTCATGACTTGTCAATGTTCTGCTGATGTAGTAAATTGCCCGTTCTTTCCCTTCATGGTCTTCTTGTGCTAATAGTGCTCCCAAAGATGTCTTGGTTGCAGCAATATACAGAATCAATGGTTTGTCTGGATTTGGTGGTACAAGAACTGGTGGATTCATCAGGTACTACTTGATTTGTTGAAATTCCATTTCACATTTATCATCCCATCTAAAAGGAACATTCTTATGTAGGAGATGTGTGAATGGTAGACTTTTGTCAGCCAATTGTGCAATGAATCTGCGGATAGACTGGAGTCGCCCTTGTAAGGATCTTAACTGACTAATGTTCTTTGGGGGAGGCATCTCAATGATTGCGCGAACTTTAGTAGGATCTACTTCAATTCCCTTTTCTGAAACAATATATCCTAACAGTTTTCCAGATGTGACCCCAAAAACACATTTCTTAGGGTTTAAGCGAACTTTGAATTTCTCCAATCTGGTAAATATTTTAGATAGTATCTCCAAGTGTCCTTCTCTGGTGTGTGATTTTGCCAATATGTCATCTACATAATCTTCCATGAATGAGTGCATCATGTCGTGAAAGATCGTAGTCATAGCTCTTTGATAAGTAGCTCCAACATTTTTCAAGCCGAAAGGCATGACATTCCAACAATATGTTCCCCACGGACAAGTGAAAGCTGTTTTCTCTTGGTCTTTTGGTGCAATCTTGATTTGGTTGTAACCCGAGAAACCATCCATTAATGAGTACATGGCATGGCCTGCTGTTAGATCAACTATAGTGTCAATACTTGGAAGCAGAAAGTCATCCTTTGGGCAAGCTTTGTTAAGGTCTCTGAAATCAGTGCATACTCTTACATGTTTGTCTAGTTTTGCTACTGGTACAATATTGGAAATCCATTCTGCATAGTCAATTGATCTTATAAAACCTGCATCGAGGAGCTTCTTGAGTTCTTTAACCAATAGTGCAACATGAGGATTCATCTTTCTGAGTTTTTGTTTTACTGGTTTGGCTCCTGGTTTGATAGATAAATGATGCATAATGAGATCAGGATCAAGGCTGGGCATATCTGCATATGACCATGCAAAATTGACTTGATTTTCCTTGAGAAAGTTCATGAACTCTGGGATTTCTTTAGCTATCATTGATTCAGCTACCTGTAGGATCCTTGGATTATCTGTGGTTGCAATGTTGATTTCCTTTGTAGGCTCAGTCAAGATGGATGATCGCTCATGATAGTGCTCTGGGAGAGTGTCAAGAATCCCATCAGATGGTGCCTTAAAAAGGTTTTCACCATCTGATACGCTCTTTATTTTGTCTTTTGCTTGATCTAGTACTGCCAGATTCTAGTTTTCACCACTAGACCATTTATCTTTATTTTCATTTTTGCAGCTAGGAGACTTGACACTCTCTTGATTAAAGACTTCATACCGAAAATCGTTAGTGGAACAATTATTTACATCATCGGCAGAAAGGAAGTTTATGATAGCTTCATCATTTGGAAAAATAGGTATATCCATAGGTTCGGTAAGATCCCAGTCAATGAGATCGGGATGGATTAATGGTAGGACGTTGTCCGGTTGTGTAAAATTGGCGATGGTTAGGGTCAAGACAGAGTTATCGGTAGGATCCGAGGTATGAGATAGGTCAATGATGGGACTATTCTCCTGATAATCTTGTTCGTTAAAATCTGACTCAGTATCACTAGACTCATAGTTGCTTTGTGGTTCAGATTCTTGTGGTTGGGACCCTGAACCTTCTCCTTTGATTAAAGCGGGCGTATACTTGTGTATGACATCTACCTCTTTGTCTCTCCAAAATTTGTTATCATGGATGGTATCCCATTCATATTCAGCAGAATCTGTGTCAGAGTTATTTTCAATGTAATTCAGGACTGATACCAAACATGTTTCATTCTTATCAGAACCTTCTTGCAGTGTAAAAACATTACCTTGGGATTGTTTAGATTGGGTAGCCTCATAGCCTATTCCAGTTTTATCATATGCCACAAGTCCTGGAAGATGGATAGGCTCAACTACGCCTTCTTTTCTCTTTCCAAGAGGACCATTATCATATCCCATCTTTTGCATGATAGAATATCCTTTCCCATATTGTTCTGTTGGTAAGGTGACGTTTAGAATTGTGTCCTCTTCATCTTTATAGAGCCAATCTAGAATTGTTGTGTCCTCAGGATCTCCCATGGGAAATTTTTCTTTGATAAATTGTCCATTGAACTTGGTAGTGGGCTCTGTTTGTACCTGTGCTGATGTTGATGCTGCTGATATCTGTTGTGGTGTAATAGAAGGTTTTCCATGTGATCGAGGAGACGTAGGTAGATTAGCAAGACAAAAGGGAATATTCCCCAACTCCACTTTCCTTGAACTGTAGTTTCTTGTCAAAGCTTTTAGTTAACTGACTGATGTGTGTAGCATGTTGAGAAGAAGTATCAGCAAGTGCTTCTCGATTATTCGGAACCAAAGTATCTTGATGAGCTTTGACATTGGCACAAGTTTGGGCGTTTGAGTTATCAGCTGGTATAGTGATTTCCTGTCCATCATACGGAAACTTAAGACATTGGTGGTAAGTGGACGGAACAGCTTGCATCTCATGGATCCAAGGACGACCCAACAAGATATTGTATGCAAGATCTCGCTCTAAAACTTGGCAAAAGGTATTTTTGATAACAGGTCCCACTCTGATTGGTAGCATGATTAGACCTTTAGATGTTCTCTCCTCATCATCATAGGCTTTAATGGTAATCTTCCTTCTAGGATCAATGGAGTCTTCGGCAAATCCTAATGCTTGAATCACCTTCAAAGTACATATGTTTAGACCAGCCCCTCCATCTATTAGAACACGTTTGACACGGAATT
Organism: Sequoia sempervirens; assembly: GCA_007258455.2. Classification (NCBI taxonomy): domain Eukaryota; kingdom Viridiplantae; phylum Streptophyta; class Pinopsida; order Cupressales; family Cupressaceae; genus Sequoia; species Sequoia sempervirens. The sequence continues at coordinate 4,992 of VDFB02114165.1, forward strand.
TGTGGATCATGACCTCTAAGTATAATGATGAATTGTGGGGATGAGTTAGGGAAACATCATCTTTGTCTGAGAATGAAAGGCATGTGGGGAGGACAAATGTCCTACCATGGTTTGAAATCGATTCACATCCAAATCCGTAGATACAGTTGTTTCAACGAGGGTTTTATCTAAAATCTCCCTATGTGCAGGGGAAATCTTTAGAAGTTCGAAAATGGAGATTTGAGCTGGAGTTTTTCGAAGTTGGTTAACTAAGTCGTATTGGTGTTGAGGAGAGGTCTCATTGGATTTTGAAGAGGTACCTTTCAAAACAACCTTAGCTTGTGCTCTTGTTGTGACGTTTACTTGTCCATTGTCTACTTTCTCTTTGATTTTTATGACGTTGACTCGCTCATCGTCCGTATAGAGGTGACGGATTACATTGTCATCAATTTGGTTCACAGTTTTGTCAGAAGATTCTCCCTTTTGATAATTTGGTAGAGGATTTCGAAATGCTTGGTGATCTTCATTGGATTTTTGTTGTCCTTCTACTGTGATAATGCCCTTGTCAATTAGATCTTGAATAGCATGTTTCAAACCTTGACAGTTGTTTGTATGATGACCTCTGCACCTATGGTAGTCACAAAAATAGGCTTCGTTCCATGATGGAGGTTTTACATTAGGTTCGTAATTGCGTTGTGGGGGTAACATAAGGACATTCTTTGCCATGACCTCTTTGAAAGCCGATTCTAAGGATTGTCCTAGTGGAGTAAAAGTTCTTCTATTGGAGAAGAATGGAAAGTGTTGTGGTTTCGTGTTTGAGGTATTCCCTAAAGTGTTGTTGTTGTTGTTGTTGTTGTTCCGGTAGTTTTGGTTGTTGGCAGTCCCTTGATTATAGTTCGTTGGAGGGGGATGATTGTTTCCTTGATTCGCGACTGTATTGATATTGTTGTAATTATTGTTACGAGGAGTGCTCAGGATAAATGGCTTAGTCGTGATATGATTTGCATCTACAACACCATCATTTACAACGTTCTTGTTGCGGGTCCAAAACTTAGACTTGTCCTGATTGTTGTAATGGTTAGATGAGGCAGGGTTGTCCCTATCAAGTTTTATGGTCCCTCTTTTGACCAAAGCACTTTCGATGGTGATGGCATCCTCAATCAATTTCTCAAAGGAATGTGGACAATGTAGATTTAGACGATAGCTCATTTCTGAGTTGAGGCTATTGATGAAGGTAACCATTTTCTCCTTTTCAGGAACAGGTCGTGGGTACCTAGCGAACATTCTCCTCCATCTTTGAAGAAAGGTAGTGAAAGGTTCATCGGGTTTTTGCGCAACTTTGCAAAGATAAATCATGGTGATTTGGTGTTGAACGTTGTAGGCGTATTGTGTTATGAACAAATTGATCAATTCCTCAAATGTCCGAACAGGAGGTGTAACCTTAGATAACCATTCCATAGAGTTAACTCCAAGGATTCGAGGAAATAATCACAATAAATATGTATCCTCATGGGCAAATTCCAATGTCATGTTTCTAAAGTCTCTAACATGGTCAACTGGGTCTGATTTCCCATTATAACGATCAAATTTGGGAATTTCACAGTATTTAGGAAATGGAATCATGTTGAGACTTCTATCAAAAGGATAAGGACATATGTCATCCAAAGTGTATTTCTTGGTTGTGGTTCCTCCTCGTATTTCGTTGACTGTTCCCTTCATTTCTCTAAGCTCTTTTTCGAAGGAAGCCATTTTAGATAGGGTCGGCTCTTCTTCTGTGGTTTTTAATTTATCCGTATCAAAGTCTTTAGGAATTTAGCTCCTTGATCTGCTAGGAAAAGAAAGTACTTCTCTTTGTCACGTTGTATAATCTTTTCAAGGGCTTTAAGAAACTTGGGATTTTGTTCTGCCTCTCTAAGTTCAAGTTCGTCGTCTTGTTCATCATCACTACCTATAGGAGTTTTGTTCATGTTTTTGTTCTTAAGTATCGAACTTTCCTCTCTATCAGCCATATTGTTGTCACTGAAAAGGGGATTGCGACTTACACTAAAAAGAGGACTATCACGTTCACCTTCTTCTTGAGGTGTTTCTCCTGCTTTGTTGTGTTGAGATCTCGTAAAAACAGGCATATGTAAGAAATCCTTGAATATGATCGAGGGTCACTGAAGGATCTGATTGGGACGCGTTGAATATTCAATTGAAGGTTGTGGTATGTTCTCAAACTCAAGAGGTTGATTCAAATTGTGACGTTGAGATAATGCTAATCTTTGATAATAAGCTTGGGTAGCCAAAGGTTCTACAGCATAATCGTCGGTGAATCCCCTAATGTAGTCTTGGTATCTATGGAGGAATGTGCGATAATGGAGCAAGACGTCTCGACTCTTATACAGGAATTCTCTGCGATCTAAAGTCTTCTTGTAACTTAAATTTGTTTTGGGCTTCTTGATCCTATTGAAAACTGATTTCTTGGTGAACTTGGTTGATTTCCACTTTCTTAACATGGGAGTAAAATCTTAGAAATTCGGGTCTGTGACAAACACCTAAAAGCACTACTCTGTTTCCCAAATGCGCTACAGAAAAAGTCAAATGCACTGGAGAAAGAGTCAAATGCGCTACAGAAAACCTCAGATGCACAGAAACAGAGCACAGATGCGCAGCAAAAAATCCTAAATGTGCCGAAACAGAACACAGATGCGCTAGAACAGAGCTTAAATGCACTGTAGTTTTCCCTAGATGCGCTAAAATAAATTTTTCTAGGACAGTTTTGACCCATTTTTCAGCTGAAATTTGTCATGTTCGTTTTTGGATGATCCTTTATCTGAATTAATGATTTTTTTGCAAGCACAACAAACAGTCTGATTTAAGTTGATTTGTAACCAAGCACAAAATAAGACAAGCACAACCTAGGTTAGGCCAGGACAATATCCGCTAGACTCCACGTGGGTTTCCCCAACCGCATATCAGTAGCGTGTGAATCCAGAAGCTTGGCTGCACGGGCTCCCCCTTACAGTGCACTCTCTTCTCAGGCCAACCAAGCTTCCAACCCCCATGAAACTCCCATGGCGAGCTGATCACCTCTACTATTGACTGTGAAAGTGTGGAAGGCTTCACACCGACCGGTGCTGGACTAGCAAATAGAAGGTTTTTGGCTTTCTAAACAATGGTATTTAGTTCGGGACCCCCGTTCGAGTAGCCATACATGGGGCAGAATTAAATGCCATTAATTGGCACTCGGCCCCGAAGAGGTTAGCTCGAGGGTTTATGAATTACCTACTCCGTCAGAGTATGACACATCCACAAGTAACCTTAGGTTTTCCCTTAAGATTTACATTTATATGCGGTGGGGGTAGCTTGGCCTTAGCTCGTTGCCGGTTTGAATTAGATCCTTAAGGTGAGTACTTTTTCTCTTAAAGCGAGGCCAATTTCTAGAGTCCAATAACCGACATACTTGAGGATAAACAGTGTAAAGGGAAAGGATACTTGATTCGCTCAGTGAGGGTTACCGCAGGGGAAAAGTGAATTACGGTTTTACGATCACCCTAGTTTACGCGAGGTGAAACATAATCACCTACCACTTTCAAGCATAGTCGATAAGAGCAGTTCATTTGTGCACCAAAGTCAAATGTGATTTAATCTAAGTGAAGATGTTGCTTCACAACAGACATGGGGTTCGTTTTAACTGCATGATAAAAGGTGTGGTGGCTACCCTAGATTGATTCATTTTAAGCCCAACATAAAAATGAAAGAAATTCTGTCTACGAAAGGCGTCAGACTCAGAATCTCGGTTACAATTCCAGATGTGAAGCTCTGTCTCGAGAATCGCCAAAAGCGAGAACCCGGAAGCACTTAACATTTACACAAATGTGCTAAAGCGGAAAACCATCGCCCACTCACATTTACCGGATCTTGTAGCCGAAACTTATATCGCTATTCATCACGAGAGATTTTTTAATTTTTACGATACAACTTAAATGTGCTAAGAATGTCTAAATCGCTAACTAAAAATCCTAAATGCATTTCTGAGGAAAATGATGGATCGCCACTCTTGTTTCCCCGGTCGCCCACGAAATGACCGGATCTGTAGAAAGCGAGAACACAAATCTTGTAGAAATACTTGCAAATAAATTACCACGATCTTCCCAAAATGGCTGCGGAATGCGAGAAAACACGTAAACAAACACATAGAAAAACCTGCAAAGAAGTCTAAAATAGGGGCATCGGCCCCATGGTGGGCGCCAATTTGTAGATAGGTAAATAAATCAAAGAGTTTAAATTGCATTGAAGAAAATAAACAAATTAAATCCTATCAAGCACCATGAAGTACAAACTAGAATGAAAAATAAAAATAATAAACAAATAACATGCAAATCGATTTTCAAACTAGTGTTGATTGATCTCCATGGCTCTTCTCCACCTGCACAAGGATGCAAGATTTCAAAGGTTGATTGTAGAGGAGGAATGTTGGTTGCTCAATTCTGCAGCATAACAACCTGATGAAGGTTTGAAGAAGAATGGTGGATGAAAGATCGAAGATTCGAATGATTTACAGCCCAGTGAGGATACTGAAATCAGCCTCTTAAATGAATTGTGAGAGGAGTTGTATTTATAAGTTTTCAAAGACTTGATTGGGCGATGATCAATGGATTTGTGATAATTCATGGTCGAGCGAGGAAAAGATGAAATTTAAGAAAAATAGAAGAAACCTAAAACTAAATTTTTCTATTTTATTATGAAAGAGGAAAAAGAAAGAGATAAAGAAATCATCTTTCTTTAAAAGAATAAAAGAAAGATTTAAAAGGCGATAAATAATTAATTAAAAAAATCAATTATTCATTTGTGGAGGATATTCAACTTTTCTTAATTAAATAAAATATTTAATTAAGCTTTTAAAAGCAGAAGAAAGTTGGTGATAAGAAAAGAGCTTTAATCATGTTTTATTGAAAAAAGCAGAATATCTCATAATTAAATAAAATATTTAATTATGATATGAGAAGATTGCACAATTAGGTTAAAATACCTAATTTTGGATTGGAAAGAAAACATAAGATATTTTTAATTAAATAAAATTTATTTAATTAAATCACTTTTATAAAATTAATTAAATGAAACATTTAATTAATTAGAAGAAGAATTAAAATAGAAGAAAGGGGAAATATTTAAACTTAATTAAATCAAAAGATTTAATTTAAATTCAAACAGTGATAATTAATTTAAATAAATAGAATATATTTATTTAATTAATTAAGTGGACATGTGAAAATAATTAAATAATATAAATTTATTTAATTATGGAAGAAGAATAAGATGAATGAACAATATAATTAAATTAATTAAATTTAATCATGTAGAGGACTTCCTAGATAAATTAATTAAATAATAAATATTTAATTAGTGCGAGTTATAGACATGACCATTTTTATGTGTATACATCTTTAATGGCCCTTCATTGCCACATATCATTTTTATTTTGGTTTTATCTAGGTTTCTTTTCATCCCCACAAATTGAAGTGTAGCCTCACACATTAGTTCATTGGATTCATATATCTTCACTAATACATCATAAACACAATAAATATCATCACCCCAATAAATGGAATATGATATAAGTGTACTCATTTGTATTGGTTCATAAGTTACAATCTACATGATATTTGAGTGATTCTCATCACTTATTTATAATTTATATATTATCCTTTGTGTATCTCCTAGGCTCAATTTGGATCACCTAAATTTATGATGGTTGCTTTGTAACCACCCATCCTTTTACTTTTAAATATTTTTGTTGACATCGATCACCTAAATTTATTAATTCATTGGATTCATATATTTTCAATAATTCATCATAAACAAAATAACACATAATGCACAAGAAGGGGATATATTATATAAATTTGCTCTTTGTATTGGCTCATAAATAACATACATAAAATAGAAGAACTTGATAGGATATGTACCATGGGAAATGGCTCCATACAATTTTAATACATGAAACCATAGAAATCTCACAAATGATAATTATTTTGCCATCATGTGTAATTTGAAACCATATGGAGTTGACATATTCAATATGTAACCAAGTGAATTGTACACATGTCAACATAGATGTAGGTCTCACCTAGATCAACCTATCAAGTAAATGAATTGTACACATTGCTAGTTTATTGTCCTATTTATACAAATTAACAATCAAAAAATTATGTACAAGTATCATCTAATTGAAATCTTAAATATTTTCTCATTAACAACTACTTGTAGCTAATTTTTAAAATGATGAAAATATGAGTTTGATCCTTCATATGATCAAGATAAATTATATTCCTTAAAAATACTCAAAATGGATAACAAGTCAATTATTGTGGACACCTCCTTTAGAAAAAACTTCCTAAAAAGTGATTAATTTCAAATAATGCAACATGGTTACAACAACCAACATACCAACAAGAGGTGACAAAACCAAGAATAAAAACCAAAGAACGTATATACCAAGAATATTTCAACAAAAAATTAAATGAGTAATCACCTCTATCTGTAGCCACTCAAGCACTAAATATTGAAGAAGAATAGGAAGCATCCAAATATTGCATGTTTATATTCTAATTTGTGGCCATAAAAATGATATGGACTAAAAATGCACCCGTAGATCAAAATCAAGATTATGAATAAATAGATGTACTGTCAATTGCCAAATTTAGGCCCGAATGGAGGTTTGTAGTGTGTTTCCTTGTTAATTCCCTATGTAGTTAAATGGAATTACCTATAGGAAAATTAATGTTTTTTTTTTAAGCAACTATGTTATATACAAACCCTAAGGACCCATAAAAGAGGGTATTTAGACTATTTAATTTTTAATTTTTAATAAAATGGGTAGTTTGTTGGAATTAAATATTTCTTATGGAATGCTAGATTTTTTATTGTAGAAATTAGGTTTAAAGTTAATAATTAAGAAAAAAATATGGTGATATAATAGTGTAGAGAAAAATGCGCACATCCTAACACATTTTCCTCTTGTTTTGCATTGCTTTTGAGACAAATTTATGTTCTTAAAGTGACCCTTATAAAATTAACTAATTTAAACTTTTGTTTATATTCTTAGGGTGTCCTATAATTAACTAATGTGTACAAACACTAATATTCTTAAAGGGGTCTTAAATTGTAATGAGCTATGTATAGGGTCCATATTGAAGGGAGTCACCCTAGGTCATTTAGATATCACATTAGACATAATCACTTTAAAAAAAAAAGGATCTCTTAGAATTGAAGTTAGGAAAACAAATTCACACATTTGTCTCTAAAATAATAGAAATTAAATCCTAAATATTTCTAACTTCTTATTTAGTGTTAAGAGATGAACAAAATTAAGAAACTAGGTGTTTTCTTTATTTAAATATGTTTCTCTATTATAAATTAAATTAAAATTTCACTTTCAAAGTAAGCATTCCTAACCTAACCTAAAATAACTAACAAAATAGTTGGGAATAAAAACACAATCTAGAAATAAAATTAGGAAATGAGAAAAAAATAGGAAAAACATAACTTATGCACCTAGAAATTGGAAAGTGAAGACATGCAAATATTTAGATATACTACAAAGAGGTCCTTGGAAAGTTTTAAGGTTACTTTATGGATGGGGATAGTTGTGCTAGTTGGCATAGATTTCCCAATAGTTGTATAGGGAACAAATATGTCCCAAAGGAAAGTTTAGCATAGTGGTAGAATTGTTTAAATTGAAACACATGACTAGTGAAGTATTGTGGAGTCTAAAAAGGCTTGTCACTTGGTCTTTCTCACAATAGAGATAAAGAAAAATAACAATTGGTTATTGTAAAAAAATAATACTAGGAAAGTGAATAAAAAATAGAGAAATTGGAACATCTACACTTATAGCAAAATAAAATTGAAAATTGATTTGAGTTGAGAAATGTTGAGGGAAGTTTGAACCATGAATTTTTGGAGGTAAACTCCACAAATTTGGCCCTACTAGTCAAGGGGAACTATCTCTATTAGTAATTTACCATATGTTACATGGCCAACATAATGGTAGGAATATCTAAAATTTTCATGGAAGGTTTGACAAGTCTTGTAATCCATTTTTCTCTTGTTACTTATTTTTAATCTACATAAAATAACTTGAAAAATTAATTTTTGTAGGGGATACTACCTTGGTCAATTCGCCTATAAGTAATTTCAATACAACTCATATTGGAAATAGTAAAAGGATGCATGCAAACCTAGGTGACAGTTAAAAGTAGAAATAATGATGGACAAGATAAAATTTTTGAGATAAAAGGCTAAACCTATAGACCTAGTGTGTAGAAAAAAGGTGATGGAAAAGGAGTGTAAAATCATGATCAAAAGGCTAATGAAATGGTTTTTAAGGATAGAGGAAGGTAAGCTGGGATAATAGCTAGGGTGTATCTAGATTGGGCATGAAAATAGATGTTCTAAGGGTTTGGGGTGGATGAGAGAAGGATGGAAAGAAACTAGGGGGAAGGAAGAGATAGTCCATACAAAGGCCCTAAAAAAAGAGAGAAATAAAATATAACTAAATTTTTTTAGCCTATTCTTCTTGATGAGCACCTTCAATAATTTATGGATGTAAAGATTTCTTGCAAAACAAATTCATTGTTTCAACACAAAAATCTTGTGGATGAATGATGATGAGAAGTGTAGGAAGAAGGATCTATTTATATGTTTTTTAAGGTTTTTAGGGTAGGTGAACATTAGATTTATGATAGGTGGATCACAAATGAGACACATATTAATTTTGGTGGCTAAAACTCATCAAAATTATCCCCTCTTGTCACAGAATGTGAGAAGATATGGGGATGTACACTAGAGGTGTGACTAATATTTATTGTTAGGAGGCTTTGTCCTATAAGGAAGTCTAAGGAGATCAAGTTAACATGGATAAAGGTGGATGTGAATATTTTTTATTACTAGGGATGGATTTATAAGAGAACATGTGAAACTCAAACATAAGATGAACAAGGATAAACATGGCTTGATAGGGATTAAAAAGGAAAAATAAGGCTAAAAAGTATTCAAAGTGGAAATCTAAAATGTGTAAAACATAGTAAAAGAAGTTTTGAAAATAATTTGATCTTATTGATCCTAATATTATCTATAAGATGACTTAATTGAAAAAAATCATGTAACTTATAATATAAAATATACATGCCTTCTTTTTTAGCATAATATCTTTGCATCCTTTATTCACACAATTTTTGTTTCCTTTCTACTAAATGATATCATGTAATCTTATTTTCCTTGTCCTTGGATTTCCCATCTTCTTCTTTGTAAAATATGATCTCGATAATTTGTTTACCAATTCCATGTTTAGAATTTGTAAAACACTTACAAAAGAATGACCATTTGAACACACCTAGTGAATTTTCCTATATTATTTTTATATTAAATTGACCTTGTATATACATGTAATTTGAATAGACATGTTTTTTAAAAATGTCAGCTAAATTGGCCTTCGATCGAAGGTCAATTGCTAAACTTACATAAATATTATTTTATTGAATAACCTTCACTCGAAGGTACTTTAATAAAAAAAATTCCTAGCCAAAATGCCCTTCATTCAAAGGCATCTTCAATTGAAGGTACATTTGAACAAAAGAAAAATATTTGATTGAAGGACCTTCGAACAAAGGTGCTTAGAAAGATAGTTTTGGTTTTTAATTCAAAATTTCCTCAAAAAATTAAATTTCAAACCTCAGGTTGGACCTTCAAATGTAATTAACTTGACAAGATAATTTGTAAGATCGTAGTCCTTGAAATGAGGTTTCCAACAAGTATAGTTTCAATATGTTTTCATTTTATTATGTATTCAATTTTTAAATTTTACTAAACATATATTTTTCACCAAACATCAAGTTCTTCATTCTACACAAATGGAAAATTAGTAAACCATTAAAAAATAATCAAAAAATACCTTTACACTAGGTATTGATGTCCTTGTTTCACCAATTTTTTTTTTTTTGATACATACACAACATGTTATGCTTGATGACATACACCTATGTCCAAATTATAGTTATAGTGACTTCAAAATAAATTTATGAAAAAATATCCATGCACTAGATATTGATGTTCAAAATTTATATTTAAAAATTAGAATTTTATCCTTTTTATTTTTTTTTTTTTTATGTTGGATGACATTAATGTTACTTTCTAAAAATGTTGTTTACTATTTAAAAGTAGTTATTAGAGGAGATGTTGAAAGAATCATGATTTATTTCAAATATATATAATCTACACATAAATCACCACAAATTACTAGTTTGCATCATCTTCAAATTCTTAATTGTTTAGTTGCTATAGGCCTCATAAAGTGAAGATCAAATTAAAAATATTCATATAAATTTCCATCTTGGCCAAAAAGTGGGACTCATTATTGTGGTATACTCGAGTATAAAGATAAATTTTCTAGGTTTTGAATGACTAACTTTTTTGAATGCTTTTAAAAATGAAAAAAAAATGTTTTGAAATTGTTAATAGTAATTTGAGCCTGACTTATTGCAAATATGTGTACATTAGTAGGTTAGATCAAGTGATAATGTAGTAAGGTTAGTATTTCAAACATATTTCATGTTGTCAAACCTGATGCTAAAAATGTATTAAATTCCATATCTGATAAGAATGTCTAAAATTATGATAACATCTAAAATCCTTCAAATAGTTCTATAATAACTTACTAAAATAAAGATAAGGAATTTTGGAAGAAAATTGATCACATGCATGGTGAAAATGAATGCATGTCTTATTTGATTAGACATGTTATGGTGGTTTGTATGGTGGAATTTAAATCAAGTAAAAGTGTTAATATGACAATTCTTTAACAAGACTTTGATATAGGAATTATCATGGATACAAGCATGAAATCAATTTTTCAGATTTTGTAGAAAATGTAAGGAACATCAAAAGGAGCGTGAGAAGGTAAAGATCCAATTATAGATCTAGATATTGATATATAACTTAATGAAGGGACTGATGTAGCAAATTGTGGATATTTTGGAGCATAATGGAACCAAATCAATTTTGAGCACTTGAAGATAATAGAAGTGATAAATAAAAGAATATAAATGCAAATTTTTGGTTAAATTAGGGTAGAGAAGCTTGAATTAAAGTATTTCCACCAATATTTTGTCAACTACAAGGATTAATGACTATAACCTAGAATTTTGAGGAGTTAGTGAATAATCAACAATGACTAAGTCAAAGAAAGATAAATTTGATCAATTCTTTTGAAACTATCCCCTAATAGTCCATGTACAAAAGATATTTTCTTGAAACATGTCTGATATTGATTCATCTAATTTTATCTTGTTATGTGTGATTCTGTAACTAACCTCAACCTTAGTTCTATACAAGGTAGCAGGTTGTCTTTTGTAAAGGATAAAAAAATATTGAGTGAGATATAGCTTGAATTGGAAAACCACCAATTTAACTTTTATTTCATGATTTTTGTTAATTTTTAGTAAATAATTATACATATTGTAGAAGCTTGTAGTACTAAAGTAATACCAGGTTCATTCTTTATCATAAATTATGCATGATTGTAATTAGTTGCTCATTTTCTTGAGATAATCAATTTTTTGCACCATTTTTTGGGTACATTTTGAAGCTATTTCATTGGTGAATGATTACATTCTTTAAACTCTCACAATATTTTATATGTAGTTGAAATATTTTGGTGAAATGTAAATAGTTTTTTCTTCAAAATTTACATGTCTTTCAGTATGTATGTGTGCAATATCTAAAACCATTAACTTCCTCATGCTCTTTTCTCTCTCACTCTCTAATATTTTACAATTTCTTTGAATAGAGTAGTTAGAAGTAGTATACATGTGGAAAGTGATTGATGCATAAATTGTTAAGATTAATTGAATTACTTTCATAGCTTAAGTATATTATAAAGCAACTATAATTCCCTTTGTGAAAATAGTAAAAGAAAAACATTGAGTAAACCTAGTAAGTCAAGACTTGACATTCTTGAGGCTTGGGATAATTAATTCCTAACTGAATTGGTGATCTTTCAAGATAGGTAGATTTTGTTGTTAAATCTATCTATACATTGTGTGAGTAATGTCATCATCAATATGAAACTCTACTTCTATTTATAATAGAATTACTTTATACATGTTACCATTCTTTTACTATTCTAATAGACATATAATGCTCTCAAATCCTAAACCTTAAAACTTGAATTGTATTTATATATTTTGGACTAAGATATAACATTTTTTATATATAACATAACCCTATAACTCTATTTCAACCATAGGTAGACACTAAACTTTACATCCTAAAAATTGAATGAAAATCCACTACCCCCTATATCCCTAGAAACCTCAGACCCTACATGTAACTAATTAAACTAATAAACCTCAAATTTTAAATCCCTAGCTCAAAATATTTAAATACTAAAAACCTAAACCTAAAATAATAAGCTCAATGTTCATCCTAAAAACCTTAAAAATATTAATTATTATCCTTACATTTCCTACAAGGGTCCCTTATTACTCAAGTTTATCACTCTTTTCTTTTGGCATACATATGTCTTGTGTATATAAGAAAAACCACCCAATAAGGTAGAGTGGCATTGAGAACCATAGTAATTAAAGGTCTTTGCTCTCACATTTGTTCATGCACTATTTAATTTGTTTGATTTGAGTTAAAAACACAATTTAAAATACTATATTTAGCTTAAAAATAACTTTCTCACAAAATAATAGGCATGTATTGTGACATCATGTATTTGGTCAAATGTATTTTGATTGAGAGTTCATTATGGAAACCTTTTCAATAAAAAATATTTGATATTATGCTTGTTTGGGTGAGATTGCATTATCTTCCCTACAGTTCTAGGGCTCCTTACAAAGCATAGATAATGCTCTTGGTAGGTTTTTGAAAGTGGATGAGGCTTCCAAGAACTTTATTCACACTTCTTATGCTCAGATTTTGTTGGAGATTGATTTGTCTTAGGCACTACCTAGTGAGGTGATGCTTCAAGTTAATGAATAGTCTTGGTCTCAACTTGTGGATTACAAAGGAATCCCGTTTCATTGGAGATGTTATATTGCTACTATACACTTGGCTCATGACTGTTCTTGTGGCTCTCGTCTTGCTTCTTCCTCTACTTAGTGGAAGAATTCCCTCAAGGTTCATCTTAAGTATTGTGTTCCTTGGTGATTCCTCTTCTTCAAATAGTGAGGATTTTAAGCCTCCTCCTCCTGCTAAGAAGAAAGCGAATGTTATTGATAATGTTTCCCCTCTTGTGAATCCTAGTACTCATACTTTAAACAAATTTTCTCCTATTGTTGTGCGTGCTACCTCCCATGAGGCCTCATGCTGCTCCTATTCTAGACAAATATGTCTCTTCCATGATTCCAGCTTCTCTGGCCTTGATTTTGGATGTTCCACTTGATGTTCTTGTTGCTCCACTTGTTAGTTCTTTTGAAGGGGGTTCTCCCCCTTCCTTCCTACAAGATTCAAACCTTGGTTTCGCTTCTTCTTGAATTGTTGTGCAATGCAGGAAGAAGTGTACTCCTAAGAAGGTCTATGTTTTTCTTGAAAAGCCTTTGGGGGAAAAGTTGATGGGTTCAAGCTCTAGTGCTTGAACTATTTCTCTTTGGTTTCATTTTTTTGTACTTTGTGGGTGACCTATTGACCTAGTTTTGGTTTGAACTATTGGATGGAAAGACCATTTTTATTTGTTGTTTTGTCTAGGTTTGATCTGTTGGTCATGAAACCAAGGCCCTAAACCTTTCTTTTTTAATAAAAAACATTCTTAAAAAAATAAAATAAAAAATTAGACATGAATTTATTACATAAGATGTTATAATATAAAAAACCTTTTACTATAAAATAAAATAGGAAAATATCATTCTTATTATATTGATAAATTAATTATGTTTAAATAAATTAAAAATTTCAAATCATAAGATTAGTGTAAGACTATCCACCCTTCTTATATATCACTCTCTTGAACATTGGAAATTATACAAGATAAGATGGAGGACATAGAAAAAAAAAGAGTTCAAACAAACACTATGTTGTTTGTTGTTTAGGGAAGATCTAGTTCAACTAAGAAATGATTGGTTTATGATGGATGAGGTGTGATTCGAGAATTCAAGTGATACTTCATGGACATGAGCATACTTGGAATATCTTGAGTAAGATTGGAAAGACTACCTTCCTTAGCACATCCCCACTCAAATGTTTTAAGTAAATTAGGGAGAGTGATGGGAACATGCATGATGGTCATGTCCATTCCTATGCACACTCACCTTCCTACCCCAAATGGAAGATATGTCATTATCACATTCTCAAACTCATTCTTTCCCATAAATATCTCATGCTTGAACTCACCAAGCTCTTTCCACACCCTTGAATTGTTGGACATGATGTGAAGATTAAAAAGCACACCTAACTTTTTGGTTATGGTGATGCCCATCACCTTACACTCCTTATCTAACTGGTGAATCATCCCAAGTGGTGCAATTGATTATTTTCTCAATGTTTCCTTCACCACACTTTACATGTATGGTAGCTTCCTCAAATCCTCTAAACCTAACAACCCACCTTTTCTTTCTTGGGCTACTTGGCTTATCTCTTGATAAGCCCTCTCTTATATGTGAGGATTTGTTATTAGATAAGTCGGATCCCATTCTATGGTTGCCAATATGTTGTCTACTATAAGAAGGAACAACTCATACACGTTGAAAGCTACTTCTTTATTAGATAACTCTGACTTATCTTCATCTTCCTCCCCTTTTTCAATAGAAAATAAATAATTCAAGAATTTTTTGGGAGAACTCTACTTCAAGTATTCTCTATAACTATGAGCAAATTGAATAAAAGGCAACATAAGGCATAGAACATCAACTCGAAGGGACTTCCATGCCCTTTTAATTCTGATTGATGAAGTAACAAAGAAGAAAGAAAGGGAAAATGAATCAAGAAGCATGTCTCCTCTTTTACTTTGGATAATATCTTTAGCTATGAATTCTTCCACCTTAGAAAGCATATTTTGAGAATAGTAAATAAATCAATGGATTTCACATGGACTATACATGGGTTCAATTAATTGGTCCCCATAATAGTACACATAATTACAAAGGTATATTTGATTAAATAAATTCCAATGGTTCATATTCCTGAGTATAGCACTCCAGAATGGACATGTCAACTCATGTAGGTCTTATCCATTGCTCAAGATTCTCCAATCCTCAATCCTAATGCCTAGAATTGAGAAAATATAATAAGTGAGTCCAAAGTTAACTGTAACCACATCTATTGTACCCCACCTCATTTAAGAATGCATAAGACAACTAGTGCCAAGATTCTTGTGGATCTTAATTGTAAATTATTTTTATAATTACACCATAGGAATCCAAGAACACTTTCCAATAGTGTTAGAGATATGCATAAATTAGATATAAGATTGTAAGATAAATGACACATTATTACTAACACCACTTGTACTAAACAACTCCCACCCCTTGTCTTGGATAGTAAAATAATTACTCTCCCACATCTCACATTTCTAAAATCTCCAAATGAAGTTAATAAAACTTTCTTTTTCCTATCATCACATATTTGGTCATTCTACTAATCAATATCAACCCTTTAAGAGATAAATACAAGACATTATTGATGATGGTTATATATCCATTTCTCCTCATAAGATATATTCCCCCTTTAATCTTAATACCTATATTGATTGATTGATAACATTGACACAACACATGCCACATAATTATGTCATGAAGCATATAATATATCAATCTTGATCCCCTTTATGATTTATCTACACTTGATTTTCATGACATAGAAGATATAAAAAACATGTGTCCCCTTATGAAACTCTTAAGAACAATGTTGATGAACTACTTCTCTCTCAAAATTATTAGAGAAATATATAATTTATGTTTTTAAATCTTCTTTGAATGACTCACCTTGTACACAAAAAATGAATGCAAAAATAGGTGATCTAATTTTTGTTACTTTATTTACTTGAATTATTGGTTGACTAACTATCCCTCTTCATATAAATAGAATATCTTTTCCTTTCTCTCTTGAATTATTTCCCCTCCTCATATCGATGAGTGTGTTTCCTTTCTCATAAATTATTACTTGAATTATTGGTTGACCTAATATCTTTTTTTCTTTCCTCCTCCTCCTCTTATTTACTTGAATTCAATTTACTTATCATTCCACATATACCATATATCCCACTTATGTCCACTTTCATCATTTACACTCATTGATTCATGCCACATAAACTTTATTTAATCATTAGTATGGTATTTGAGACCTCAACCTTCTCTTATACTTACTAGATTTCGGTTGTCATATTTTTTTTTTTTGATTTATCGTGAGTCATTATAGGATTGAATCCTAAGCTAACATTACTTATTTCTCTTTCTTTTGGTATACATGGTCTAGGAATGCACATCCACTCTAGCATAATCCCCTCCATCCTTCGCATCTCTTGATCCCAATATATACTTGTATTCTCTTTATCCCTCAAAATCCTTATTCCATTAGGATTCAATGTTTTAGAAATCTATGGGGAAGAACATCATCACCTTAATATATATACTTGAATTCTCTTTATCTCTCAAAATCCTTATTCTATTAGGATTCAATATTTTAGAAATCCATGGGGAAGGACATCATCGCTCCCATCCAAATTACATTACTTTTTATACTTACTATACATATCCCTACTAGACTATCCCTTTTACATTGCATTTGATATTGGAAGCGAGATAATAAGGATGCAAGTAAGTTCCTTTTTTTCCATAAACTGAAAATATGGCACAAACCCATTAATCTATATAATTTGTGGGAGCAAAGCAATAGAAAAGGAAAGGGCCAACCTTATATCTTGTTATTTATTATAAAAATGAAAGAATATTATCTTCTTATTTCACACACCATAATAATACTTTATAGGTGGTATGCATTGTTTGATGAGCAATCCCAAGCTTACAATACATAACCTCCTCCTCCATTGGTTTCTACTAAGCCAAAAAAAAAAAAAGAGGATGTTTCTTGTGATAAACACATAAAAATATTGTAGAAATGAGACAAACAATTTTTTATTTATTTTCACAATGCTATTTCACCCTAGGCAACCTCTAAATATAACATACCACTTCAATTAAAAATATTTCAATATCATTTGTACTTGAAAAGTCATTATGATATATAGTCTTCTTAAGGACAACTACTACATTCTCATGTAGGAGAGATAGATACTTTAGTCTAACCAACTAATAGAATAAATTACAAAGCATATGCACTTCAATACATTATTTATTACTACCTAATACACTATAATGCTATTGTATATTACACTTTTTGAGCTCTTAATTCTAGATCTAGTAGTTAAATTGAACTATAAGAACTTCATAGTGAAACCTTATTTAAATCAAAATCTTTTCAATAGAAAATATTTTAATTGAATTATCTTCAATTATAAGTACCCAAATAACAATATATGTATTAGTTTATTGTCTTTATTTTAAAAAACCCTCTCTCTCATGTATGTTTTTTCAAATCAAAAAATATTTTGAATAAAACAAGTAAATAACATTCAGAAATTTCTTATACAATATATTATAATATAAAGACTTTCTACTAGAAGTATATCACACATTATACTTCAAAATTAAATACATTCAGACTATTCACCCTTCTTATATACCAGTCTCATGGACACTGGAAATCATAAAAGATAAGATGGAGGACGTAGTCAAACAGGGAGAATTCAAACAACCCCTATGTTGTTTGTTATTTAGGACATCTGCTTCAACTAAGAAACGATTGGTTTATTTATGATGGACGAGGTGTGATTCGAGCATCCAAGTGATACTTCATGGACATGAGCACACTCGGAATATCCCGAGTAAGATCGGGAGGACTGCCTTCCTTAGCACATCCCCACTTGAATGTTTTAAGTAAATTAGCGAGTGTGATGGGAACATGTACGCTGGCCACGTCCATTCCTGCGCATACCCGCCTTCCTGCTCCAAACGGAAGATATGCCATTCTCACATTCTCCAACTCATTCTGTCCCAGAAATCTCTCAGGCCTGAACTCGTCGGGCTCTTTCCACACCTCCGGATCGTTGGATACGCTGTGCAGATTAAAAAGCACGCTTGACTTTGCAGGTATGGTGATGCCCATCACCGTACATTCCTCCTCCGTCTGGTGAATCATCCCAAGCGGTGCAATCGATTCTTTTCTCAGCGTTTCCTTCACCACACTTTGCATGTATGGCAGCTTCCTCAAATCCTCTAAACCGAACAACCCACCTTTTCCTGCCTGGGTTGCTTGGCTTATCTCTTGATAAGCCCTCTCTTGGATGTGAGGATTCGTTATCAGATAAGCCAGAGCCCATTCTATGGCCGTAGATGTGCTGTCTACTGCAAGAAGGAACAGCTCATACAAGTTGAAAGCTACTTCTTCATCAGATAACTCTGACTTGTCTTCACCTTCCTCCCCTTCGTCAATGGACAGCAAACAATTCAAGAAAGTGTTGGGAGCACTTCGCTTCGAGTGTTCTCTATAACTGCGAGCAAATCGAATAAAGGGCAACATGAGGCGCAGAACATCAGCTCGGAGAGACTTCCATTCCCTTTCTGTTCTGATTGATGAGGGAACAAAGAAACGAGCAAGAGGAAATGAATCGAGAAGCATATCTCCTCTTTTACTCAGGCTAATATCTTCAGCTATGTATTCTTCCAGCTGGGACAATAAACTCTCATCTTGAAAGTCCGGGCCAAAGCATAAGGGGGCAATAAAACTCATTGCCATCATTTTCAAGGAATAAAAGGGTCTCACCACGCCATTCTTCTCTTTCATCTCCTTTTCTAGCTTCTTGATGAGCTTATTCACACTTGCCTGGTGAGAAGAGCTCTGGAGTGCAACGTGGGCGGGGCTGAGAACATTGTTATGCAAAAGTTTTCTGAGCCTAGTCCAATGCTCGTTGTAGGGAGAACTAATCATAGTTCTAAAAGTGGCACTAGTGAATTGCCCGGAGTAGAGCGGGGGCCTACCAGAAAAATTGGTGGCCTGGTTAACCAAGGCCTCCCAGATTGGAGCTTGGCCGGTGAGGACTATAAGGGGTGATGGGCCCATCCAAATTGTCATGACAGGACCATATGTTTTGGCCAGCGCTGTCAAGGCGGAAAGAAGATTTCCACCCTTGTTCAGCTGGTGCAAGTTGCCCAGTAATGGCAGCCTTGGTGGAGATGGAGGCCATTTCTTCTCCTTAGTTGATGAGAAGAAAAGAGGTAGAGCAAGAAATGGAAGGCCGAGTGCAACAAGGAAAATGAGTAGAGTGGGAGTGTGAATGAAATGGAAGGGCGGAAGATGATCAACAACACTCACTATTTTCTCCATGACAAATGGATGGACTACTCACAGAGCTGCGATTGGAATTGCATTTCTTACATAGATTGCACGTATAAATACACAGACATGTCCGAATTTTAGGGCAAGTTACGTGTTGGTTCTCTTTTCTAACACTGTACAGCCGATCAAAACACGTTTTTTTTACTAACGTTCACAAATCTGCTATATTTCAACTGCGCCTCTTAAGAAAGTCCTCTATTGAAGGCACACAATACCAGTATCATTTATTGTAAGCATACAAATGTCAGTATTGTTTTGGCTGCTACCTAAACATCTGCTATATTTCAACTGCGCGTCTTAAGAAAGTCCTCTATTGAAGGCACATAACACCAGTATCATTTATTGTGAGCATACAAATGTCAGTATTGTTTTGGCTGCTACCAAAACGCATGTAATTTTAATTCAAGCATATATTTGAAGGTGCATCCTCATTGAGCTTTCGAAGCTCATTTTTACGATCGACGGTTGGAAAGCACGGAGGCGCTTGGCAAGGTTCTCCATCCATCCACAACCGTTGATCGTTTAACTCTCCTTCCAAAATCTCTGCCTTCGGAAGAGACAAGAACGGGGAGAGAGCTAGGGCTACGGGAGGAAAAGAGAGGCCGTTCTTTCTGCAACTCAACTTAACCCTAATCAAGCCGTCCTTTCTGTATTTCGCCCAATCCTTCATTTCCTTCCGCCATTGGTTTCCTTGCCGTTTCTTGGCTGGTTGTTGCTCGCCTGGTCGGTGTCTCCTTGCTCGCCTGGCGGTGGCTATCCATTGAGGCATTTCTGTTCTACCTTCTGGGCTTCCTTTGCCGCCCTTTTGGCAGGGGATTTTTGTGCGGCCAAAGACCCTCTTTGCAAGCAGTCTTGCCCTCTTCCTGTGGCTTTTTCTGGTAGGTATTTGGTGTTTCACCTAATCTATGCGGTTAAAGGCAGAAGCTAGGAAGTTGGGGTGTGAGCAGATTGAGGGGTTGAGTCAGTCTCAGTCCCCTATTAATCCTGGCGTGGATGGCGAAGCTTTAGCTATCAATGACATGCAATGTGTGGTTGGTGTGGAAGCTGACAAACCCTCGGAGATGAATAAAGAGTCTGATGATTGTGTGGACGAAGACAAAGTGGAAGTAATGGGTAATCAACTGAAGGAGCAGACAAGCGATATTTCAGGTAAAACTTTTGAATGTCTGCTTCCTGATGATGTGGTTGATAGCATAATGGAATATCAGCATAGATCTGTTATCTTGTTCTTTTTAAGAGGAATCCCATTTGAACCTGATTTCTTCAAATGGGCTAAAATGAACTGGGAAAGTAAGGGATGGGAAATAGAAACACTGAGAGGGCTTGGGAAAGGCTACGTACCACTAATTTCATCACTCTGTAGTCAGATGTCCACCTCTTAAGCACATGTACAAGGTCATTTTTGAAAACCATTTTTTATGGTTTATTTGCCAAGTACATGGAGATAATCAAGGTAATTTTTCATTAAAAAATATCTATTTTTATAATTTTTATTTTAAAATGTTATGATTTGCTAATTTTTCTGTTTAGTTCATTAAAAATCCCATTGAATATCTATATGAGGCCATGGATGTCAAAGAGGCAACTAAGCATTTGTATAGACCAAATTAAAAAATAAACCTCTTTATGCATTTTCTTCCACCCCTATGCTCTCTTTGGCGTTAAGCAGACCACTCATCTTATATGGTTAGCCTACTCTGTGCTATTGAAATGCGTGTGAAGGGCCAACCCCGCTACCCATGAGGTAGGGCCATTGGTGGATGCCACAACACAAATGCTGGGCAAAACAAGGGCAAATATATGGTCATGTTAAACAAGGCAACAGGATGGTTACTGTTGACCTATAAACTGAAACCCCATTCTTCCTCTGATAGATCACTGGAGCCATGTCACTTGAAGAATCGACTATCAAGGATGAACAATGGTTTGAGAGAGTAAAGAAAATTATATTAGTATGCAGAATAGAACTTGGTTCCACTGTCAGATTATCGTGAGAATGACAGAATTTGTACTTGGAACGTGTTTCTTGCACTTGAGCGTTGATTTTTAGTTTGTTTTTCAAATCATTTGAATATATGTTTACTGTTATTGTTTTCTATTAATACAACATTTTTGTTAAATGTAAGGTTTACTACATTTCGAAGGGAAGAATTTTGGATCATATTTTCAGTTTTAACCTTGCAAACGGGGGACTGTAATATTGCAATCTCTAATTGCAAAACTCTCCGCACGTGAACTTTTTGAAACATTATTATTACCTAATTTCATAATCTGGATACTTATCTTAATTTCTGCTATTTTTTGTAAGTTGTATGTTGGCCTATGGGTGTGGACAGCAAACTTTATCTTCTAAAAAAATTCTGCTCTTTTTTGTAAGTTGAAATATGGGATGATAAAATCAGGTTTATATATTTTAATATCTAAATCCCCTGTACTTTCCTATTCTTTTTAAATAAAATACTATACTTCAAAAAATTGTTTATGGAAAATTTTGATCTATTCTTTGCAATTTGTGGTGTAAAATTTAAAATGTAAAAGAAGAAAGTGAGATTGTATGATCCTCATTAAAAAAAACTACAGCTTTAGATTCAAGTACAGATGGAATTACTTATGAATATAAATATTGATCACTGCAAGAGCCAACATTTCTGTGTTTGTGCATGCTTATGAAGTCATCTAATTTTTGAAGATAAATATTTTAGAAATACTACTAAAATATTACTTCTATGGCCATGTAGAAATATTACTACTAAAATATTTCTGTGTTTGTGCATACTTATGAACTCAATCTATTTTCTGAAGATAAATATTATCAGTCCGTAGATATTCCTGGTATCCACTCCCTCAAAGGGCTGCATTCCTGTTAGAATCTCATAACAAATCATGGCAAAGCTGCATACATCTGCTTTACGAGTATATTGCTTTAGGATCTCCTTGTCTATTTTAAAACCTTCTTGGGGATATTGGAAGACTTCCGGCACCCTCCAGTAACAAGTTCCCCTGGTGACTTCAGGGGACTAGAAAATGTAAAGCCTTAAACTGGACTCCCCAAAATCACACAGCTTAACTCGCCCGTACCCTTGTGCTTTAAATTCCGGTACTTCTAAAGGCTCTATGAGCACATTAGATGCCTTGAGATCCATGTGCATGATTCTTTGGCTGTGAAGGTACTCCATTGCCCTTGAGATTTGAAGCATTGTGTCAACTGCAACAGCTAGTGGCAAAGGTGGTCTTCCTCTGACTCGTTCTTCCAGTATTTTATCCAAGCTGGAGCTGACGAATTCCATTACAAGATAGCAATATTTTTCTGTCAAACACACACCTATCAATTGAACAATGAAAGGGTTCTGCAGCTTTGCGTGCACAGCAATTTCCACTTGCAGTAGAGAGTTGAAATTCTTGCAAAATATGGGGATCTCCTTAACAACAACCTTCACTCCAAGCCATAAACCCTCGTACACTTCTCCAGAAGAACCCTGCCCAATAACTGCAAGTTTAGGAAACAAATCTTTGGCATCAATTTGCAACCACAGAGACACACGGACAGAAGAGAAGCCAACATACAACTAAAACTAATATTTTACATTGAACCATTTTTTAAATATTCAGGCGAAACAAAGCATTGGTGAAAGAGCTCAGAACTCCACCCCCACAAGCAGAAGAACTTCACTTTCCAACCCAGTATTCTCAGTCATTCTTTGGACAATTCAAGTCTTGTTTCTGGAAGCAATGGTGGACTTACTGGCGGAGCCCTGACTATAATAGTGTTAGATACTTATTCACACAATATTTTGGAAGGTTAGCATAAAATCATATGTAGTTCCATTCAAGACATCCTACTTTCCAAAAAAATTAGCTACACAGACTACCAAAATATCAAATGACCTATTTCTAGCCCTAGTGAATACCTAGCTTCTGATTACCTTATTAGCTAACTAGACATCTTTTGAACATCAGGAGCAACAAGACCAATCTTTTTATTGTTGCGGGTGCCTAATATGAATTTTTAATCTTCTTAGAAGTCAATAGTTGTTCAACTGTGCAATTTTCTTCCAATTCTCATGTTTCTTCATTTTTATAGTTGATGCAGAAAATTCCAAACTCGTGGTTTTGGTACTACTGAATATGCCATGTTTCATGGACTGTGTATGGTCTAATTGCCTCACAGTATGGAGATGTCACAAACCAATTACAAGTGACTGGTGAAAGTTCCCAACCACTAAATCAGTTTGTGGAGGATTATTTTGGATACAAGCATGATTTCTTAGGTAGAGTCGCTGTAGTGCACGTCATATTGTCTCCGTTCTTTGCATTCTGCATCAACGCATTTAATTTCCAGCAAAAGTGAAAGCAGAGGAGTTAAACAAGCATAGAAATATGCTTCTCTCCTCTTTGGGTTAGACCGGCTGAAATTTACAATTTTAGAGAAAAGCTTATTACAAAATGGGCCACAGGCTGCCAACTGGGAGAAGTACGAAATATTCGACAGCTGTAAAACTCATTTCAATATTAAGTATATTGGCAGTAATAGAAGAGCACTATCTGGTTTCCTATCCCAACATTTTTCTCTGAATAATTATCTATTCATGTGAAATCTCCTCTTATTCAAGCAAACTTGTACTTAGATTGCATGAATAAATCCAACAAAAATAAGCTCTCATTGCAATCATGATTTCTTAGCTAAATGTGATACTTCAGTTCAATATTGAATATCAATTTTTAACCCAACTTCAATTATTAGCTATATAACAAAGTCTCTCACAATTCCCACACTTCATATACTGGTTTGCTATTGTAAATCTAATTTTTACCATGACATTGTGACCTACGATAGTTGTGGCTTTGCACTGACCAATTCTCAGGCTTCAAAAAATCATGACATGATTGGAACTTGGGGAAAAT
>VDFB02114166.1:0-10789 GCA_007258455.2 Sequoia sempervirens
AAATGACCCTATACTAGCCCAGATCTTACTTGATCAAACTAACAACGCATTGAAAAATACAAGGAACACTCTGCTCACTAGCAGAAAAAATTAATAGCCCTAATCTACACAGTAGAGTAAAGAAAATAACAACACATATGGGTCTATCCTTAGACCAAAAAAATAACCCCAACTCACCTCCAAAAAAATCACCAAACTCTTGAAATGACCTACACTAGCCCAGATCTTACTTGATCAAACTAACAACACATTGAAAAATAGAAGGAACACTCTGCTCACTAGCAGAAAAAATTAATAGCCCTAATCGACACAGTAGAGTAAAGAAAATAACAACACATATGGGTCTATCCTTAGACCAAAAAAATAACCCCAACTCACCTCCAAAAAAATCAGCAAACTCTTCAAATGACCTATACTAGCCCAGATCTTACTTGATCAAACTAACAACGCATTGAAAAATACAAGGAACGCTCTGCTCACTAGCAGAAAAAATTAATAGCCCTAATCGACACAGTAGAGTAAAGAAAATAACAACACATATGGGTCTATCCTTAGACCAAAAAAATAACCCCAACTCACCTCCAAAAAAATCACCAAACTCTTCAAATGACCTATACTAGCCCAGATCTTACTTGATCAAACTAACAACGCATTGAAAAATACAAGGAACACTCTGCTCACTAACAGAAAAAATTAATAGCCCTAATCGACACAGTAGAATAAAGAAAATAACAACACATATGGGTCTATCCTTAGACCAAAAAAATAACCCCAACTCACCTCCAAAAAAATCACACTTCTTCCTAATCTCAGATCAACAGACATTTATCTTCAACACTGGTGGCTGGGTGATTTGAATAGCACACAAATCTCGATGACTAATCTTTTCCTTTGGCAGCAACGACTTCCACGAATTCTCTCACATCATCCAACCATCTCTACCTTCTTCTATGTAGGTCTCAAACAAAATCACCCCTTTGACCAATGAAATTCACGTGGCTATTGTGGTGCCTCAAGCCTGCTATGGATTGGTAAAAGAGGCTCCAGTTGTGGCTTTCCTACAATGAAAAGAAAACAATGGCCTTTCATGCGCATAAATACCTCAACCTTTGGTTGCACATGTACATGAATGAAACCCCCAACTCAATGAATATTTGGTGGAAGAAATCTACTAGCAGACCCCCTTTCAAATTGAGGAAAAAGTTGGCTCTTACAATTTATTAATTTGAATGCCTTGACTACACTATTTTCTTCATTTTTTATTATCTCTTTAATTTATTTTATTCCCTCTAATTTCCACCTTGGATGCACCTAACAGGGATGTGATAGTATTTTATTATTTATTCTTTTGAATATGTATATTGCTTTGGTTGAAAAATTGCTTGTATATAATTTTATTTCAAAAGACATTTGAAACTTGGATGATTTTAAATTATAAAAAATTTCTTTGTTGGACCTGAAAATTAGATTCTTTGTTTATGTTGTATCATTTATTATAACCCCACAAAATTTGATAGAATTTTTTTTTTTTATTAATCAATTATCAAGTTAGTTTTTTAATAAACTTGTAAATATTCTATGCACACTCTACTTAAACATCAACCAATTCAATGATCAAGCATTCAATAATAAGTTTATACATTATCTATACTGAAAAGTGTTAAATATTTTTCTCATTTTTACTAACCAATTATTACCTTTAACTATTGAATTGGACATTGTTTAAAAACAATCTTTTGTTTATGTGAGGAACTTAACAAGTCAATGTTGTTCTTGAAGTTATTAAAATAAGAACATTTTGGAATATCCTTATGTGGCTCAAATGGGTCTTATATGGGACTTGAAAGAATTGTTGAAGCTTTTCAAAATCTTGTGAGCATGAGATTCTACTAAGAAAGAAATGGGAAGTATCCAAGTCACAAATTGTGAAATGGATCTAATGTGGAATTAATATAACATTATGTGAAATTAATATGGAATAGTTTGTGGTGTGAACTATTGGAAAGGGAGATGGAAGTGATGGAATTTTATAGTAGAATATAATCTCCATATAAAATGTACCTTTTCCCATCAAATATGTATGTGTGATAATCATGCATGCATCCATGTCATTCATGATCAATAAAAAAATTCAAAGTATCATTTAATTTCAAATACATATGATTCACTAAATTTAAAAGCATTTTTCCCACCAATACAATTGATTGATGAATGCACCAAAAATACATTTCAAAAATATTATTACACCAAAGGCATTACCTATATGAACATTACCGAATGATTTTAATGATCAACGATTGAGAATGTGGTAAAATGATGGTTGACCATTAAAAAAAATTGACCATTTGATGAACCCAATATGAAATAAACTAGCACTTACACTAGTGGGGGTGCAAGGGTTACATCGATAGAAAACTATATAGAAGTAAACATGGAAAGGAAGTGTAGTGTAAAACATATGCAATATTGTTTGTATTTACGCCAAGTGATGTAATACATATTTGGAGATTGGCAACTAAATGAAAGATTTGCAACAAGTTTAAATATGATTTGCAAAATATACAAGATTGTCTGTATTACATATTTGGAGATTGAAATTTGAATGAAATATTTGTAGCTATTTCAACTGTGATGATTTTTTATTTGGTGACTCGATGTGCTAGTATGTAATGTTCAGACACATTTTATTTTTGTTCTTTTTGAATGAAATATTTGCAGCTATTTCAATTGTGATGATTTTACGATTGCATACAACAAGTGACAACTTTTGTAGCATATTGAATGTTTTTTGTGCACCTATATCATGGTCTGCAATAATCTCAGACATGAATTTTCTATATGTCGTGAGAGCTTGGTATTCTAATGCTTGACTTCTACATATGTGTGTCAACATATCAATACAACTTTCAGATTTTTTTTTGCCTTTGATGCATATTTTGCAATGTATTTTTAAAAAAAGCATTTTTGAAATGATAGGTTGACAATCCATATTGGCTCTCCATATGGAAATGATTTTTGGACTATGTATATTAAACCTATCATCATTGTGTGTAGGGGCAAAGGTCTTTTTCCCATTTTCATCGTAAGACAATGAAGAATTAGTACATTCAAGCCAAGGAGCCCTATAACAACACTCCAAGTTTTTTTCGTTTCTTGTGAAGGCACGTTGATTCAAAACATTTGGTGTGTCTCTAGAAATTATTGATTAAATCCTCATAGTCAACAAGCGTATTTGTAGAGAAGGTTCTAGGTGTTTTTAGTAAGCACAAATCATCTTGTGAAGACCGATGTTATGTGTTGTTTTTGTCAGCTATAATATGAGAGTTCCATGCATTGACATATTTGTAAAAGAACTATTTTGTTATTTCTACATTTTCATGATTGCTCTAGTAAAGTTTATCCATGTTTGATGCACATTGAATCCAAACGAATCCATGTGCATGTGCAGACCCTCGATGTTTCCACTCATATATATACCAATAGTCTATTGAATAAAAAAAAATCTCTAAGACTTCTTCACAAAATATTGTGAATCGAAGATGGAAGTATAAGGATGTGGTATGTGGGTTATTGATAATGTTCTCTATGTAGTCTTTATTGCTTTCTATTCTCAATGTTGTTCCCTTAGAAAATAGTCGGTGTAAATCAAGCCATTTAGTATCTACAACACTTAATGTGAAGAAGAGTGTGGGGGAACCTATTTGGTTGATCATGTTGGAAAGTTTTCCATGACACTTATTCTAATATGCTCGGGTACCTCTTAGGGAAGATCCAAAATGCATCAAATTTTCAACAAGTTGAGTGTCAATGGAGATGAAGACTGTCAATGGTTGTTGGTATGTAGTCCTCTACATTTTTCTTGACAAAAATAGAGGCAACACCTTGGATTCTGTGACACTCAAAAGGTTCAAAACAAAATATCTAAACCTTGGATGGATTCCAAATCTATTATCATGAAAAATCATTAAGTGCAACACATATTCATGCACTTCAACTTATCTATAATGAGGTTACAATTGTAGTGCAATACCCTTTGGAAAGAGTGAAGGAAAAGCCATGTCTAAAAGGCCCTCAATATTATATTCATTTACGGGAGAGGAGTCAAGTTGTGGCTAGAATCAATAATGGTTTCATTTTCATCTCTAACTTGCAATGTTTCTTTTATGATTTCTAGCTCATGGCGTTTAGTTGGTAATTTAGCCATAAATGATGACAAGTAAGTTATTTTATTGTCAAGTTGATCTGCAAAAAATATAGATGCAATGTTTGGTGCCACCATATTTTCATTGTCAATATTAATGGTATGAAGCATATTGGAAATGTTTGTACTTGTATTAGGGAGTTGTTCAAGTGATGCAAAATCTACCTCAACATATTTGTAGTATGGGTCATATGTGAGCCTATATTTTAATGCATCCCAGACATGAATTCTAACTTATGTAGCAGTCATAATGGTCACCTTTTGTATGGATTCTATGAAATACCAACACATCCAAGTTTGAAATTTTATGTGGAAGGTATTTTGCTATGGTTGTGATATCTTGTGGGAAACAAATTGTGTGACCACTATATTTGTAAAGGCCTCCATGAGCATGGGTTACTTGTATTATTGAATTAACTCATGCATTAAGCATTTCTTCCACCCGTGTTAGTTTATTTAACTCGTATGGTTTAACTCTTGGGTCCATAAGGTTAGATGATGAGAAACAATGTATACCTTTCTCACAAAAGCATCTAATACAATTTGGACCACTATGTGTTGATTTGGTGTGCATTTCGAGGTAGCATTCACTATAAATTGTGTAAATTGGTAAGTTCAATAGTTCATCTATTCTCAAGTGAAATCTTCTAGAAGCTTCTATAAAGTTATTGTTGGATTATGGTAAGCTTGCATGGATTGATTTTGAAGATTATGTAGTGTTTGTTGTGAACACATTGAAAAACATTAGGAAAAAGGGTGTTCAGCTTGGGATGTTGTAGATTCATATTCTACGTTGTTGTGTTGGTTTGATTGAATAGAGGTTGGTGCACTAGATTTTTTTGTGTATTTTTTTATGCATTTCATATGACAACAAATACTTATCTATTATTTATGTTGAATATAGTATTCATGACTTCTTTTACAATATTGTAGGTTTTTAGGGTTAGAGCTCATCATCTGTAAAGGAAATAGAAACTATCATCATCACATGTACAATTAAAAATAACATATAGAATTAAAAAATATAAACATGAGTGTGGAAAATGTCAATTGTATTGAACAAGTTCTTCAAGCATTCTAATTTGATAATTATTTTAGATATGATTAGTATACTATATATAGAAATAATTTGATGGAAGATATCAAACACATTATTTTCATAATAATAATATATTCAAGTAAGTATGTATACATGTGACATTGAACTAGCATACATTAAAGCAAAAGTATACTATATAACATGTTACAAAATTTTATATACATTTCATAAACAGTTGACCTAGATTTAACCACTAGTATTATGACACATGTATCAATGAGTCCACTCAACATGAAGGAATTTTCTCCAAAAAAATCTAGCTGGTCAATGTTTGTGATTTTTTATTTTACCCATCCTTGAACACCACTTGAATCATATGAATTTGTGATGGAAAAGAAAAATTTATTCAATTTAACACTCCTTTGATTATGGTCTCAACTTCAATTTATTCTTTATGATTGAATTGAAGCATGTATAAATCATCTACAAAAATTCCAAGAAGTTTCGTGGTTAGTTCTTCAAAAGCAACAACTCATAATATTTTTATATGATCTTCTAGCTTTAGTTGAAGTATGCATCTATAGGTACAATTGGAAAATGTGGCTTTTCACTTTGAACAGTACCATGCTTGATCTTCATTTTGCACAACTTTTTTTTACATTGTTTTCCATCTAATTCAAGGGGGCAAGATGGATAGAAAAATGAATTTGTTTTTATGAATTGCATTGTTGCTTTTAGAGTGCATTGGATAGTTTGTTTCACATTGGTAGTTTTCTCTACAATATTAGCAATTGTTTTTCTTGTTATCAAGAGGTGCATCCAAATGCTATGTATTTGACTGTGTAACATCATTCCCATTTTGTTCAAACCATGATTTTGGTTGTTTTTCTTTCTTTATGAGCTTGGGTTTATAAATAGGTGGGTATCTACCAAAGTGCTTATGACCTTTCCATTATAATTAGTAACACAACCATTTTTTATTCCAAGTACAACAACATGATTTAAGTGATACATCTCTTGGAGTTGTTTACCTTCCTTTTTAGTAGTTGGACCCTATAAAGTAATATTAATGGTAGATGATATATCTATCAACTTGATGCTCCTTTGAAGAACTTTAGTCCCATCCCTCCTCCTTATGGTTGATCTCGGGTCTACACATATGGCTATTATAATAACATCAACAAGGATATTATTTGTGATTTCCATAATGTCCTTGAAGGCTATGAAAGAGAACTAATGTTTTGCAATTGCAAGGTCATCTTTGGAGAGAAATTTTGGATTCATCCACTAAACAAATTTCAAGTTGGCTATTAAGTTCAATGTTGTACAACCTATTAGCTAACTTAATAGTTCCACCATATATTATATATATTTCTCCAACTTGAACATTCATGTAATGAAGGTTTACAACTTCATTAAAGCAATTTACACATATTCCAGTGTGCTCGTGCAATCTATAAAATCAAATGAAAAGACCTACCCTTGCCCCTTTTGTGTGTTGAAGTGCATTTTTTTTCATGGTAACATGACCCTTTATAAGCCATCTTGTCTAGAATGGATACAAATTTCTAATAGGAGTAATATTGGAGGGAAGGCCTTTCCTTTGTAGGGACATGAACATATTCAAAATAGTGCTCTACGAGGAGGTGGTTGTGTAACTCTAACACTGTAATCCAAACTTGTAGATGGATCATTTGAGCTTGTACATGTACTTGTTGGGCTTGTTCTTCAAATAGGTAGGTGGCTTGACCAAAGATATCATGTTGCAAACATATGATTTCTAATTTGGAGATGACAATCCACCTATAAAGGTACAATGAGTAAGTATTATGAGTAGGCACAAATGTGACATAATGGGTTCAAGAATGTTAAGCTATAAGCTATCAATTAGCATTTTGTAGAAGAGCATTGAAACATGATGGCTCACCTTGAATTGAAAATAATAGGACAACTGTATCTTATGAGTTTAAGTATAGATCCCTTATGGAGTTCTTTAGAATCTATGTAGTGATTTTTTTTTATTTTTTTTGGAAGTGGAGCCTTTTTCTTATGAACCCCATTAGGGAGTTCTACTTTATAGCGATTGGTCGAATCAGGGCCATGATCAAACATTGAAATATCTAATGCTTGTAGATGGGGTTGCAAGTCTAGGTTTCCATCATTGATAATCTTGATTGTATTCTCAGTCAAAGAATACATTGTCACGAGAGAACACACTGGTCCTAGCAAAAGTATATTGCAAGTGACAACTATTATTTACTACACATTAAATATACAAGCATTCTTTATGAAATAGAAATCGAGTATGTAGTTTAAACAACATAATTTTTTTGACTAAATTGCTAGTAAATGAAAAAGACAATTTGGTTTATTCAAACCATGCAAACACGAGCTAAAATAAAAAAGTGTAGAACTTTTACATAGGATAGAAGTAAAATTTGAAGAATACTTGTAAATGTGATTGTGTTTAGGTCTGTATATCAAAATAGTGGCTTTTGGTAGTTAACTTGCTACATTTGTAAGAACAATAAGAAGAAAAGGTAGTAAGCGAAAAAATATACATGAATTTATTAAGCATTCTAAGTAAATTGGAAGCAATGTAGATGTTGGAAAATGCATTAAATGTTATAAGCACAAGTGAAAAAGTGGTTTGGAATAAGTGGATATAACATTAGTGCAATATTAGCAAGGGAAAAACTTTGAAGGAACATACATAAAAAAATCAAAGTGTTTGATCGTCAAATGTGTTAATCATTTGTGGTGCAATGAAAATAGGAAAGCTAACTCTTATTTATGCTAATTGTAGTAACTAAACACATGCAAGTTAAACCTATATAGGAGAGCATAAGTTACATTTGGATTGTGTCTTGGTCAAGGAACCAAAGGGTAATAACCACAAAAAAATAAGGGCATGGAGTAGAAATAAATTATCTACCCATCATCAGGATTGAGATACTCTATACATCCTCTTTGTAGTTATCAGTAAAATATATGGTGTTGAATTTATATTTTGAGTGAAAATTCATATGGGAAGATGTGATTCATTTTTTTTTTTATGTTTATTTAATATATTTAATGTGGTATATTTTAAAACATAAAACTTTGTTTAAACAAAATTTTTAGATGATAATTAATTCAAATGAAATGTGGAAAGGATTGTGATACATGTGAGAGATTGTACTACTTTTTATTATATAATCAAAGATGTCATTTATTGTTGGACAAGAAGTAATGGAAATGTAACATATCGGGCAAGTAAAGAGAACAAAAGTAAAATTAAAAGCTAAGAACAAATTTACATTATTATTACAATAGCATATATATATGAAGAAATAGTGTAGTACATGGTATTCTAGTAGTTCTTGAAATGTACTTTTGACGCAAGGAAAATTGCCTTGTTCGTAGTATTTAGGACCATACATTTCTTGTAGGGATTCAAAAAATAGCCAACTATGCATAAGTTGGTAGAAGGCGTAGTTACATGTTTGCATCACATATTATATACACATGTATAGATCAAAAGTATATTAGACACCACTTAAGTAATTCTAAAATGTTTCTTTAATGTAGACAACACCACCTTGTGCGTAGTACTCATCGGCTTGTAGTTCACGAAGGAAAGTGCAAAAGGAAGCCAACTTCTTGCAAGTTGAATGGAACTAATGTAATTTTATTTACATTGATTGAATGTCATAGTCCTTCACACTCTACACATTTGGAATAGTGGTCTTTGCTTGTTGTAGCAAGTCAATGCAACTAACTGTAATGTTACTTGCAAAATCCTATATGGGGCTTGTAGAAATGCCATTCCAATTGATCGATGTAGATGAGTTGGTTGGTAGAATGGGGGAACTGTCACTACTCAAGATCTCAATAATATCTCTGGATTGATTAGAATTGTCCATTCCTAAATAAAGTAAAATTTAAAAAATGGTAAATAATATACTATATGTGTAATGATTTGTAAACTATTTGTAACTTCCCTTTTGAAAGATAACTATTTTGTTCATAAAATTAAAAAAAACTATTTTATATTATTTTACTTTAAAGATAATACCTTTAACCTTATAATATAAATTATATGAGCTAATTCAAATATAATACTATTTAAATTAAATAATTAAAATAAATGCATATCTTCACAACAATTTAATCTGTATCATCTAAATTAAATAGATTAAATGAAAATATAACTTTTAAAATAGTTATAAAATTGAACATTAATTTTTTTCATTAAATTAAAACAACTCAAATTATCAATTCCTTAAAATTTTAAATACATGTAGCCTAGTTTACAAGCGTGAGATGTGTTTCAAGCTCAAATCTCACATTATATGCACCCTATTGACTAATAAAGTAAAATTAAACAAATTATTTATTGAAATGATGAATAACAACTTCTCTATAAATAAATTTAAAATTATATAAAATATAAATTTAAAACAAAATACATAATTATTAACTAAAAATAAAGTTTATGTACCCATCTATATTAAATAAAGTAGCTTTTTAACTCTTAGCTAGGGGAGAGGACCCAGTAGTTGTGCACCTAACTTCGCGTTCCTCAAAATCCTACTTGGAAATTTCAAATCACTCCAATTTTTTTACAGCAGCTTACTTGGCAAGTCCCCTGCTTATAACAAAAGTTTTGGGGCCACATCATCAAATATGATGCCACATCAGCATGCTTTTTGTCAAGGTGTCCAAAAAGGTACTGTCTAAACCCCTTACCAATACTTGTGCATTCACATCACCAGTAGTTGAGCGCTGATGTGGCATCACATGATTGGTTGCTTTTTAGATCAAAAGAATACAGTTTGTTTAATTATGGGTAGTAAAGTCACAACTATTGGCATTATATAAACAACTATTGACATTATATAAACAACTATTGGGCATTATATTAACAAAAACATTCTCAACTATTGAAACATGC
Source organism: Sequoia sempervirens (assembly GCA_007258455.2). NCBI lineage: Eukaryota > Viridiplantae > Streptophyta > Pinopsida > Cupressales > Cupressaceae > Sequoia > Sequoia sempervirens. Next base: position 10,177 of record VDFB02114166.1, read on the forward strand.
TCAACTACTGGGTCCTCTCCCCTAAATAAAATAGCACATGTTATAAAGGCTAGATCCTCTTGAATTTGCTTTACATAACCTAACAATCTATGTGATAGGTAGACCTATCTAATTTGTTTGACGTCACAAAAGGTTGCAATTTTACAAAGTTGTCTGACAGCACAAAAGGTTACAATTTTACAAAAAGAAACATACGTCTCTCTCAACAATATGACTTAAAACTTAATAAATCATGTTAAAACAGAGCGTATACTAATAGAAAAAGAACATATAGTTTCTTAATCCCCATTCTTCTTTTGTTTGCATAATTTAACTCCTTTATTTTTGACAATAATATTATGTAGGCATTATTAAATATGACAGAAACAACACGTTTTCATTCCTTTCTCACAGTGAACAGAGACTAATTTAGACTTGCTTAATGCTTGCAATAGATATTACAACTCATTCATATATAACAATTATAAGTTTACAAAAAGTATAAGTATTATGGATTAAAAAGGCCAAAGTTTGCAGGAAATTACCGTGGACTATTATAATTCCTTGTCCTGTTAAGTCCTATGTCTAGTCCCCTACAATTTGCTTCCAGTAGTAGTTTATATTGAAAGCCATG
>VDFB02114168.1:0-12545 GCA_007258455.2 Sequoia sempervirens
GCTTGTTCCGTTTTGCATGTTGGACATGAGGACATCGCCGTTCGTCTTTTCATGGAGACTCTTGAAAACAACGCAGCAGATTGGTTCAATAATCTCGAGCCAGGAATTATCACTAGTTGGGCTGTCATGAGCGAGAAGTTTTTGGCAAGATTCAAGCCTGCCGAAGACAATCACAGATTATTTGCACAACTCTCAAATTCGAAGATGGAAAAGCATGAACCGATGAGAGAATTTGTGGCAAGGTTTAATCGCCTTGTTACACGTCTTTCTCACACTTTGAATCCATCTGATGAAATTTTGATGAGTTCTTTCATCAACGCATTGCCGTCAGAAATTGCCTTTTTCTTGAAGATAGCCGAAGAAGATGATTTAACACGCCTTCAGGAGGAAGCAATCAAGCTTGAAGATAACATGATTACAACCGGCAAGATGAAAGATGATTCGATCAGGCCGCTCGTGCAAGCGTCGGCCGATCCGTTGCTACAGAAGGTAGCAAACGAGGTGACGATACTAAAACGGCAGTCACCACCTCAAGGGCAACCAGCCTTGCCCTCACCACCTTTTCAATCACAACCAGCATATCAGCCGAGAAGGAATAACTTTCAGCCGTACAATAATTTCAAGTCAAAGTTTCCGCAAGGAGAACCGAGACAAAATAATGAAGCTGAAAAGGCTATGGTCTTTTGCACATTTCATGATTCAGCAGAGCATACCGGCACTACTTGTCCGGAAAATCAAAGAATGAATCAGCTCATGGGATTTGCCGATTCTGCTCCTAGTTCAGATTTCATACCTACCAGTTCAAACGTCGTCTCTTCACAGCCAGACGAGTTTGATGGCGACTCCGCAACGGGATATTTTGATCGAGAACCCGTTAATGAAGAAGAAGAAGAATCCCTTTGTTTTTCTCTTGCAGTGAATCATGAGAATATCACCTCACCTGTGTTCACACGTGCTCAACATTTCAAAGCACAGAAGGAGGAAGAGGAAAAGCGGAATTTGAATACAAAAGCAAAGGAAGTAGTCTCTACTTCCAATCAAAAATTTTCACAAGAAAATATCTTGCCAGCGGCTTTAGATACGTCTTCAGCAAGCTTTGACATCGTTTCTTCCATGATGAAGATGAAGGTACAGATATCTCAACTGGAGTATTTACAAGATCATCCAGAACAGTTGGATAGGATCTTGAACGTTCTTAAGAAGAAGAATGTCGTTCAGCCGACATTGTTACAATCCTCAGTTCCTGCAGAAGAGAAGCCAAGGCCGTTTTATATATCTCTATATATAGGAGGTTTCAAGCTGAGCAATTGCATAATTGACAGTGGAGCTTCGGACAACGTAATGCCCTTACAGATTATGAATGCGTTGGGACTTTCGTGCACTCCGACTCAGGAAAAGTGTTACTCACTTGAGTCTAAACTGGTGCCGTTAGTTGGTCAACTTAAAGATGCGCAAGTGAGGCTAGCGTCATGTCCAGAGAAGAAAATTATGATGACTATCCTTGTAGCTGATATTCCTACCAGTTACGGGATGTTACTTAGTAGAAGTTTTTGCAAGGATCTTGGAGGAGAAATATAGATGGATTGGTCGTTCGCGACAATTCCATTAAAGAAAGGTACTTTTAAATTAGAGCCGGAAACCAAATCAAAGTTTACAGTGGTTAAGTCCCAGGACCCACATGCTCAAGTGTTGTATCAAGATACGGGTCCAGGCACATACGCTATGGTGTCTGAAGTGACAGATGATTGTCAAAATTTTGCACTTTCCACCGAATTATCAGAAGAAGAATCGAAGGTGTGGACGATGCAGTTTGATGGCAGTTGTTCGACTTCAGGTTCCGGAGCGGGAGTAGTGATTATCTCTCCCGAAGGTCGTTTATATCCTTTTGCATATAGGTTGCAATTTGATTGCACTAATAATACTGCAGAATATGAGGCACTTTTGTTAGGTCTCAAAAACGCGAAGGATATGGGGATCAAGCTGCTTCAAGTTGAAGGAGATGCAGAGCTGATCGTAAAGCAGGTCAGAGATCAATTTCAAGTTAGAAAGAATCGTCTTCAAAACTATAGGCAGAGAGTATGGAATGCAATCGAATGGTTCGATGCATTTAATATCAAATACATTTCAAGAATGAACAATAGCAAAGCTGATGCGCTTGCAGTTTCAGCCGCTCTTTTTATGCCTAACTCTGATTTTCGTCAGAATTCATTTGCTATTGAGCTCATCTATAGACCAGCTGTTCCTGATAATTCAGACAACTGGCAAGTCTTCAGTGATGATGAAGATATTAAAGAGTTTCTCGTCATGGGAGATAACTACAAAGAATTGTTCTTTGAAGGGAGTTCAACTCCTCACAGAGAGTCAATTACTGAAGAATCTGAGGTTATAGAATCTGGAATCATACAATTGAAAGGAAATCAGATTCCTAAAGGTTTTGTATCCTTAGAGGATATTTTTGACAGGCATGATCGTTACATCCAAGATCAGAAGAGGTCAGGGGTGAATACTTCGTCAGAATATAGTCAAGTCAACATAGGTACTGAAGACAAGCCTCGGTTTGTGAATTTGGGCAAATGTTGTACTTCCGAAGAAACTGAGAGGTTTATCGCCTTGTTCAAGCAGTACAAGGATGTTTTTGCCTGGTCATATGAAGATTTAAAAGTCTTCACACCCATTGAATTGTCTCACACAATTCCGCTGAAGTCTGAAGTGAAGCCTTTCAGGCAGAAACAAAGACATTACAATCCGCGAATTCAAGATACTATCTATGCGGAAATTCAGAAGATGGTGGACTCCAGAATAATTTTTCCTATTCATCATTCCACCTGGGTGTCAAATATTGTTCCTGTGCGCAAGAAGAATGGAGAAATCAGAATTTGCGTTGATTTCAGGAACTTGAATCAATCGTCCTTGAAGGACAATTATCCCTTACCAATCATGGAGCATACATTGCAGACAGTTACCGGATCGGAAATGCTATCACTTCTTGATGGTTTTTCCGGATACAATCAGATTGCAGTGGCTGAGGAGGATCAAATCAAAACAGCTTTCACCACGCCGTGGGGAACATTTGCTTATGAGAGGATGCCTTTCGGCCTTATCAACGCCGGTGCTACTTTTCAAAGAGCCATGGATTTAGCGTTTGGGGATCTTAGGAATAAGATCATAGTCGTCTATCTTGATGACTTAACCGTTTTTTCAGATAAACGGAGTGATCATTTTTCACACCTTGTGAAAGTGTTCGAGAGATGTAGGTATCATAAAATATCTTTGAATCCAAAGAAGTCAATCTTTGCGGTAACGGAGGGCAAGTTACTTGGTCATATCGTTTCCAAAGAAGGTACCAGAATAGATCCGAATCGGGTGGATTCAATCAGAAACCTATCTCTCCCTACAAGCAAAACGCAGGTGCACTCCTTTTTCGGTAAAGTTAACTTTATCCGAAGGTTCGTACCTGATTTCTCAGAGCTGACGAAGGAGATTTCAGCAATGATGAAGAAGACGTCTACATTTGTGTGGACGGACGAAGGCAAACAGCCTTTATTAAGATTAAAGAAGCTATTGCAAATGCACCAGTGTTAGTTCGGCCTAACTTTCAAAAAGATTTCATTCTTTATTGTTACGCGTCAGAACTTTCATTGTCTGCCATTTTGACACAGCAACTCAGCGAGGAGGGTGAATCTCCTATTGCTTTTATGAGTGCTAATTTCAAAGATGCTGAGATGCGTTATTCCCAGATCGAGAAGAACGCTTATGCTGTCGTCAGAGCTGTCAAGAATTTCAGATTTTATCTTTTGAATTCACATACTACGGTGTATGTCACCGATCCAGCAGTAAAAAGTGTACTTACTCAACAGGAGATGGGTACGAAAAGAGGGAATTGGATCGCAAGAGTTCAAGAATATGATCTGGAGATTAAGCCTACCAAGCTTGTTCGCGGGCAAGGTCTTTGCAGATTGTTGGCGGAAGATGGAGATCGCAAGTTCAAGAGCAATGGTGGAATTGGTTTAGAAAAAGAAATTGAAGAAGACCTACCTTTGGTCTTACTAGTTAATTCTGCAGAAGAATGGTACACACCATTATGGTATTATTCAACGTATGGAGAATGTCCACGTCACATGGACAAACAGCAGAAAAGAACATTAAAATTGAAAGCATAGAATTTTGTGCTTGTTAATAACGTTCTGTACAAGCGTGGCCTTGACGGAACTTTCCTATTATGTGTCGGAAAGGATCAGCAGCGAAGATTGTTAGAAGCTTTTCATAATCAGGCATGCGGAGGACACTTTTCATCAAGGGTCACTGCATTTAAGATTCTACGAGTACAGTTTTATTGGCCAACTATGTTTCGTGATGCATATGATTGGGTGTACAAATGTCAGCTATGTCAGCAGTTTGCTGGTAAAGTGAAATTGGCATCTTTTCCACTCAGGCCAGTTGTTATTGACGCTCCATTTCAGCAATGGGGTATTGATTTTGTAGGACCTGTCAATCCAGTTTCCAGTAAGGGGCATGTGTTTGTCCTTACAGCGACAGATTATTTTACGAAATGGGTTGAGGCAATTCCTACTAAACGAGCTACGTCCGAAGTGGTTTGCAGCTTTCTAAAGGAGAATATCATTTCTCGCTTCGGAGTTCCTCGGAAAATTGTTACTGATAACGCTACTTGCTTCTCGTCAGAGGAGATTTTGAGTTTTTGTTTTGATCACGGCATCATGCTGTCACATTCATCAGATTATTACCCTCAGGGTAATGGACAGGCCGAATCATCCAATAAGAACATTGTAACAATTATACGCAAGTTGGTTGAGTCAAATCAGCGAACTTGGCATACTAAGTTATATGACGCTCTTTGGGCTGATCGTATAACTCCTAAAAGAGCTATTGGCACCTCGCCTTTTATACTTTTGTATGGTACAGAAGCTATTCTGCCCATTACATTAGAATTATCTGCTTTGCAGTTGGCATCAGCAGTGGAAGATGAAGAATTTCATGATCCTATTCAGAAGAGAATTTTGCTCCTGATGAAACTTCAAGAAGAAAGGACGGAGGTTGTCGATAAAATCACTCAGCATCAAGAAAGAGTGAAGAGAATTTTTGATAAGAAAGCTCGTCACAGAGACTTTCAAATTGGAGATCAAGTCCTTTTGTGGGACAAAAGGCATGAGCCAAAAGGAATGCATGGAAAATTTGATTCCTTATGGTTAGGGCCCTTCCAGATTCATGAATCAGCAGGAGAGAACACTTATATTCTTTCACATCAGGATGGGAGGCTCTTCCCGCTTCCTTATAGCGGGCAATATCTTAAGCACTTCAACCTTCCGGGGGAGGAGTGATGTTGTAAATATTTTGTAAGTATTTTTATGTTTTATCGTTATGTAGTTATGTTTTTCCCCGTTCTGTGATGTTTTGTCGTGTTATAGGTGATTTAAGTAGTCTTGTTTTAGGTGATTTTCAGGTTAAGTTTTTAGGAACTTTTAATGTTTAGGTGATTAGGAAAGTCCTGACTCCATATACCCAACTTATAAAGTCACTAGTCTACGAAACACTGAGATTCTAGGGATCTCCTATGCCGTAAGTATCCGACATGGTCACCAGACGGAGCCTAATGTTGTACCCAAAACCAAAAATTTTGCTTCACTAAGGCATTTTGCTTAATTGAGTCTTAAATCTTTATAAAGTGTTCAAATGGGTCATTTTTGGGTTTTAAATATGGAAAGAAACAAGATTTATGTCACCATACCAAGAGATTAAAGAAATGAAAATCAACGGAAAACGCTAAAAATTTCTTTCTATTCTTCCGAGAAGGAAAGCACTTTAAATAGCCTTCATCTAAACCTGTATCCTCGCTTTTAGGTTTGTCACCTCCAACAGAGCCTTGAAACCGCATCGCCGCCTTCATGTTGAATCACTAAGCTTGTCAAATGAACCTGTTTTTGTTCCGGAAGCACTAAGATACGCGGCGTGATCATACAGCAGAATTACATCGAGAAAAGCGTAGCTTTTCAGAAAGGCGCCCATCTTTTTGAGGTGCCAGATGTAGGTTTTTGACTGAATGCCATCCAAGATGTTTATCTCACATTTGTTCAAGCTTCGCGACGCATCCGTCAGTTGGTGTATCTGAGTTGCTGAAGTGCCTGAACTGGAGGTCAAACGTAGGGTCAAATCTTAGTTAGAATATCAGAGGAAAAAGCGAAAGAGCACATTTTGAGAAAGGCGCCCAAGCTTTTCAGGCCTTTAAAGCTTTCTTTCTGATGATTTCAGATGCCTAATGTGTCCGTGTTACGTTCAGCTTTCCGTTGCCTGTCTCCGTCAGATCAGAAGATGTCTCGTTAGCTTGCAGTAGAAGTTTTTATATTATTTTTGTCGTTTCCAGAAATGGCTAAGTCTGGAATGAAAAGAGCAACTTTTGAAAGGGCCTTACACCCCTCGAGGATGCTCGGGAAATGTGTCTTCGGCAGCCCATCGTAGAACGAGCTTTTAGCAGTTGAACCTCGAAGTTCTAGTCCCCGAAGTTGATAAAACAGAGCAGAAGGTTTTGTTTTTCCTTCGCTCGAGATGCGTAGTCAAAATTCGACTGTCGAAAAAGCGATCTTTCAAAAAAGGCGCTGATTTCTTTGTTTCGCATGTCGTGGGCTTTAAGGACGGCAGATCAAGATATCATTTGATCGACTTTACTACCAATGCACCTACCGCCTTAATCGCAAGAAGTCAACCGTTATCGTGGGATGAACAGAGGTCCCAAGAGGTTTTAGCCAAAAATTTCTGAAATTTGGCTAAGTCCAACGGGCCAAGAGTTCAAATTTGAATTTTCAAAGTGAGCTGTTGAATGGACGCCTTTAACCGAGTTCGATCAGCTGACCGAACGGCGATTTCAAGTTGTCATCTTCACCATTATCACATATGATCTTCGGGCCAGGTCGTTAACTGGTTTACGTTCAAGGACCATTTGCATGTTCCGCTTAACTTGATTTACGTTAAGTTTAATCAAGATTATCACCAGAGTCAATCAAGTTTGTATGCATGGTTTAATTTCACTGCATTGAAGTGATGTTTTCCATTGCGGTTAACCGTTCATGGAAAGGACGCTATTTTGATGACATTAGTTTGTGAAGCATGAAGCATAAGATTTGTGAAGTATGGCGAATTTGCATGTCAACTTGAGTTTCAAAAGGGTCGCCATATTTAAGGTTGAAAAGTGAAGCATTTTTGTGTGAAGTTATGCACTTTTTAAGGAAGGCAACTTTAGTTCAAAAGGGTTGCTATTTTTAGATTTTAATTGATTAAAGCATGTGAAGTTGGCGCACTTGTTGAAGGCCAAACTGAACTTCCAAAAGGGTCGCTATTTTTAGCTTATTCTTTGCATGAAGATGGCGGACTCTTATCTTATTCTTGTTGTTAACTGAAGCTATCTAAAGGGTACGCTTTAGGTCAAATTGATGAATCTAAAGCAAATTTGAAGATGGCGAACTTAAGACAAGTCTTAACTGAAGCATGATGAGTTCAACTGAAGTGTTGAAAGGGCAAACCCTAAAGCACGTCCACCTTTTGAGCTTGTTTGAGTTCTAGTTAACTATTATGAGGTCCAATGAGAAGCCAAGCGCCATTTTTAATGCATGCTTGCTTTAGTACGAATTTCTATGATGAAATTCTATATATTCAGAGAATGGCGTCCATTATTGCATCATCTTTTGCTCTGAAAGCTTGTATTTTCTTGAGCAACCAGCAAGCTTAAGGTGATTCAGGTGTCCGTTTTCAGCGTTCTTCGAAGCTACGAGCTCAGATTCTTCAGAGGAAGTCAATTCTAGACTTCGTTTCCACTTTGCATGCAGGTTTTATAAAGATTCGAAGAAGAGATTTGCAGATTTTTCAGAAGCAGACAAGCAAAACTTTCTATCTTCTGTCTTATTTCTTCTATTTTTCACCTTAGGTACTTTCTTCGCATGCCAGAGTAATTCAACATATTTTCAGAATCTGTTCATCTGGGTTCTTATATTTCAGCGTTTGCAACAAGACCCACTTCTTAGATTTTTTCGAGAAAATCGCCCCGTAGCCTTCATTCTGAAGCTCTGAGCCTTTTTCCGAGAATTTCTTTGCATGTGGGCTTGAATCACATTTTTTCGAGAATCCAGCTATCTGGGTTTGTTCAGAATTCAGTTGTGCACAAAACCCATGTTCTAGAATTTCTTCGAAAATTTCTCCTGTCAGAAGCTATTTTTAGCCTTGTTCAGTGTTTTTCAGAAAGTTCTTCAAACATATTCGACTTTACAGTCAAAAGTCACCATTTTCAAAATGCAGTTCAATCTCATTGATTACAAGGTGAAATCAGTCCTTACACATAATTTCACCAAGACTTAAGATACGGACCTAAACCATGTTTACCCAGTGGTCAATCTGAGCAGTTTAGAAGGTGTTAGCAGCAATTCGATGAGGAATCTTGAACGTTCCGGGTTGCTGGCAGCGGCATCCATTCCTGTTTCTATCTTCGATCTTGAGTTCGTACTTGCTTGCATTAAGCATTATGACTCGTCTTCATGACAGATCAGATCGGTTGATGGAAGAGTGGTTTGCAGTCTCAAGCCGAAGGACATAGAAAGATGTTTTGCTATTTCTCCTCGCTCAGATAACTTTACTGTTGATCTTGAAGCTTGTGAGAAGATATGGGATGCTAATCATCAACGTTCACAGAGAAAGGTTGCTCAGAAATGGTTGACAATTCAGAAAACTAACTTGCCTAAGAAGGTTGGTCGTGGTGAATTTAAAGGAGAAGTTGCTGTTTTGATCACCTTACTCAATCGAGTTACCGGCCAGTCAGATGCTAACACTTTCCGTTCATGGATGTTCTACCTGATTACTAGAATCCTTGATGGCACAGAGCATTTTGACTGGGCTATGTTAATTAGTGATTGCTTACATCAGCAGATTTCTAACTTTCTCAAGCATCACGAGTTTCATATGATATCTTATTTGGTTTACTTGGTGGCATTTCAAGGTAGTTTCAGACTTCTTAAAACCAATGGTACTCTCGGTGTTCAGCATATTCATGAGTATTATCCACAGCTAGAGTTTTCTCAGTCTGAGCAGGACTTCCGAGTAGTGAATGATCACTTTTCCATGAGAACTGTGAGAGATCTTGATGATGAGATGCACATTCGTATTTCAGCTGAGGCCAAATCAGCAATGGAGACTTGGGCAGATTGGTTCATACAGTTTCCTACTTTCACGTACCTCCGAGTTTATGGTTATGTTGGAGAGCCTCTGATGTTGCCAAGATATCCGTCGGACAAGATTGTCTTTATGGAGTTCCTCAGGCAAATGCAGCACGTTCACTTCTTTCTCCGTAGTCGTCATAAGGCTGCGGCAAATTTTCCATTCTCATTGGGAATTTTCACATGTGATGCAGCAACAGATGCCAGGCGTATGTCTACTGAGATATAAAGGTTCAAATTCAAGCCTTATACTGAGAGACGTTCCTATGATCCTCTCGGTCATTATGCAAATCGGTTAGAGCGAGGGATTGCACATGCGCCAGCGCTTGAAGACTTCTGGGCAAATTGTGAAGATGAATTTGAAGTTCGTCGTCGTCACTATTGTAGACTTACTGTTGGACAGCTCTCTGATTACTTGTCAGAAGATGTTGATGGTTTGTCGGATGATGATGGAGAAGTTCTTCTCAATTCTTATGTTAAGGATCAAGTTGCTAGGCAACCACTTCGCTCACCTGATTGGTATGCTAAGGAGAATACTTCTATTGAAGAGGTTTCCAGATCGGTGATCAAGACTAGTAAGTTGTTCTTGGAGAGCAATCGAACACGGAAGTCAGTTCCTGTAGCAGAGCCGCCAAAGGATTTCTCGTCATTGCCTTCTACTTCTAGAGAAAAACCCAGAGTTAAAGCTATTATCATACCTCCGGAAGGAGTTAGACTCAGTGGAAACACAGGGAAGAGAGCTACTGGTAAAAGGAAGCAGAAACAAATTGAGAGTGCTCCTGAAGTTCCAACAGAGACAGTTATCCAGACTGAGCCTCACGTTTCACTTCCTAGTTCACCTCACGTTCCGCCTATTGATATAGATTCTGAGCCTGAGCCACAAATTCAAGCAGGATTGGAGACGACTGAAACACCACAGGTTGATACATCAGGGACAGTCTCTCCACGAATTGAAAATATTGTTCAGTCTTGTTGGCTCGAGAAGTCTTTGGGAAGACAAAGGCGTGAACCGTCATACAATCTTGATTTATCTGAGTTTGGTGAGCCCTATCAGAGGAGATCAAACAAGAAGATAAAGAAGCAAGTGCATATCGAAAAGACCCCTGAATCAGAGATTGTGATAGAAGTTGCAGTGCCTCCAGAAGGTAAAAGCTTGGACGAGGTCGAAGTGGGTGATTTTACATTCACTAAGGCAAATCTTGGCAGGACCACACGAGAGACAGATGTATCTCTTCTCAAGATTGTTACCAATAATCTTGAAGAGCGTATCACGAAGGATGGAGAAGATAAGGATTTACTCAAAACTGAAATTAGTCAACTTCGTCAATACATTTCTGATCTTGTTCATGGGAATCCAAATAGAGCACCTGTTCTTACTCGGCACACACCTGCAGAGAAACGAAAATTGGATCAGTTGGTCAGTCATGGCAAACTTTTGGATAATTGGATTAACAGTTTAGTTGTTGCTGGTAAGACTCTTCTTGCAGATTTATATCAGTTGAGGAGTGAGGCACACAAACTCCGTCAGGGTATTCAGTTGCTGGATATTGCAGTTGCAGAGAGCTTGGCAAAGGATCGCGTTCTTGTATCTCAGTTATCAGTTGCATGCGATGCTTTGGAGATGATCGAAGATCAAGAGAAAGTCTTCACTTGGAAAGAGCAGCACCTTCTCAGAACAGAAATATGTGAGAAAATCTCTTCTAAGTTATTTTCACTGAAGGATGACGTAGTTGGAGTGCTTGCACTTGTCAGTGGCTTCGTTGTTCAGATTCCGTGTCACTATCTTCTCGAAGATGGCACGTATGTTGAGTTGGAAAAAGTTCAAGCGGAATTCGAGAAGCTGATTTTTGACAGCCTTGAAGGTGAACCTAGGGCGCCAAAATTAGAAAATGTTTCAGTGAGTGCAGCCAGTTTGAGAAAGGCGACTGAAGAATGCAAAGATGGTGTGCACACAATTGCGAGAAGTGGCGAGAGAGAACTAAAAATATTTGTTATTTTAGCGACATCCGGGTGCGGATGGCGAGGAGATGCGATGAGTTCTTGGTGAAGTGTTAGGCAGAGTTGACATGAGTGATACATTAGAGTTAGAGCGATGCGATTAATTTCTAGAGGTTGAGTCACGGCGGCGGTTAACTAGACTTCGAGTCTTGATTCCCTTACTGACTGCTCTATGCTATCTCATCCCACCGAGTTATCAACCACGGAGTTAGGGTTAGGGTTTCCGATTAGCGGTAGTGGCGGATTAACTTTACTTTAAATAAGGGCGATGCATGCCGCACATTGTCCAGTAGGTTATTTGTACTAGTTAGGCGGGGTAGTTGCCGGTTAACTGTATGGTTTACTTCATTGGGGTTAAGGAGGCATGACTTGCATGCATTGCAAAACGTAGTGAACTCAAGGTGATTTTAGGGTTACCTACACCTTGATGTATATAAATAAGAGCTTTTGCTCATTTGTAAATAACTTTGCTTGAAGAGAAATATATCTGCGCCTACCTTGCCCTCAATATTGCTCTTTATGATGTTGTTCATGTGTGCTCATTATTGCAATTGATTATTTATGCCACATAGGGTTTCAAGAGATTGTAATGGTGGATTCTTTCCATAGTTTAGATAAATCTGTCTTGTGAATCTTTTATTGTTATGATCAAGCGTTATGCCACACAGGGTTTCGTAAGATTGTCATGATAAAACCGTTTTGTGAAGTATTTACTATGCTGATCGAGTGTTATGCCACACAGGGTTTCATAAAGTTTTCATGGTGAATCTTCTCTTAGATTAGGAAAATCTGTTTTGTGAAACTTTTATCATTACGATTGAGTGTTATGCCACATAGGGTTTCATAGAGATTTTAATGATAAAAGCTGTTTATGAGTCTTTACTATGCTGATTGAGTGTTATGCCACATAGGGTTTCATAAGATTATCATAGCAAATTCTCAAATCTGTTTTGTGCTTAATAGACTTGTTCAGATTGAGATGATAGTTGTGCCACCTTGCCTTCAAGTAGAGAATCTGAATGCGTTTATCGTCTGATAGTCATAACCTTGCTCCATTTCCTCTTGCTCTGTTTTCCTGAGGAGATTGGATAGATATAAGTTGTAGTTTAGTTGATTTGCGAAACCAGAGAAAACTCAGCTGCAACGTGTAAGTTCTTTCAAGAAAGCCTTGTGCCTCTAGCAGATGAAACAAAAAGACAGGACATAGTTTTAGCTTATTTTTCCTTTGCAAGTACATTTGTCAAAGCATAACGAGGGAGCTTCCCCTCCATAATTTGAAGAGCACTCATTGCGTAGTGTGCATAGGCTGTTCATAACAACTTCTACTCCAGAGGTGTT